>OMLB01058210.1:0-12558 GCA_900302555.1 Myripristis jacobus
AATATACTCGGCAAGAACATCTGTGATTTTGACCGCACGCGGGTTGCCTCTGGACATTTTCTCCTGCCTCGCCAGCGTCTGCCGCAAAGTTGGTTGTCTTTTGTCGGTACCGCTAGTGAACTCCTTATATTCTGTGTTGTGCTGGGATTTCAAATGTTTTATCAAGTTGCTTGTGTTGTAAATTGCAGATTTGGTCCCTCCTCTAGACAGTTTTGCTGAACATAATTTGCATGCTGCTTTGTTTTTGTCGCACTCGCTCTCATCCACCTGAAAATATTTCCACACCACTGACATGACTCCACACTGCCCGCCTTGCAGTCAATTAACGTAAACTGCGCGCTTCCGTAAACTGGTATCAGTGTCGTGGTATCAGCACATATTTTACAAGTACGAGTAGAGTACTCAAGCCCGGTATTGGTACCAATACCCGATACTGGTATCGGTATCGGTGCATCCCTATGTAAAACCACTGGAGTGATGTGTCTGTCAGAATGTTTGGTTTTAGTTGGTTATCACAGTTTGATTTTTCTGTCACAATATGAAATAGCTGTTTTTTGCTCTCTCTTTTCAGGAAGATGGAGAGGAAGGCAAGGCACGATGAGATTTGCAAGAAGTATGGTATGTATGAACTCCAGCATGCATTTTATTACCATATGAACTCCATTCAACCTCTTTAATGATAGCCCAACACACACACACACATCTCCTCCTGGGATGTATGAACATGCGGTAGTTCTTTTTATCTGTAAGTCTAACACAGTACAGGATGCACAAACACTTCCTCTTTTCTGTTAACGTGAAGGTTGTCCTGTTTGAGCATCAGTTTTCATTTTCTAGGGCATTCTTACTGAATATAAATTCCATGCCTGGTCCCAGCAACGCATTATTGAACAGTATAATTCTTATTCCAAAGCAAGGCAATTCAGGCCATGTATAGGTTACACAACCTCCAGTCTTTACAAATCAATTTAAGCACAATTTATTGTAACCTTCTGTTAAATGTAAGCATCCTAATGGGTATCAGCAGGATTGTACAGGTTGCAACACATTGCAGCCAAAGATTTATCCTTGAATCAAGTTGCAGTTCATGGTCTTGTGATATCCTAAAGATTCTTATTCTGTTTATTTTTTGACCATGGTGGTGATGCAGATTATGATCACTCATACCTTAGACACTTGATCCTGTGCACATGTGCAATACCAAACTTCATAATCACTTACAGCAAGAATGTTTTCTGCAAATTGTGCATGTTCTTAAGGCAGTAGCTATTTAAATGAAGTAAAACTTGTATGATAAACCTTGAAACCTGAGCAGAATCACTTTATTTCTTTCAAAAACATGGGAAAAAAAGCAATTAGCAAGAAATGACAGAAACATTAGTTAAAAAAAAATAGCAAAAACAATTACAAGAAAATTACCAGCAACTTAAGAAAAATTACTGACAAAAATTATGAGACACTTACAAAAAAAGTAAGGATTCAAGTAATGAGTTTTTAAAGTCTATTACTGATAGTTTTGGATTGAAGCTGTTATGAGGTAATAGTATTCATTTTTTTTAAGTGAACAGTTTTTATGCCTATAAAGTAAGAAAAATTTTTTTATTAAATGACCATACCAATGATTTTGCATGTTTAGCGTAATATCTATAAAATGTTTATACTTACTGTTTCTGGTAATCTTTTCCCAGAGCAAGTGGTCATATTTTAGAGCTCAGAATTCAAACTCGGTCTCTCCGCTGTAAAGTAATTCGCAGGGACAGATTTGCTTTACGCAGTGGATTATCTGTTGTGTAGTTTATGAATGGCAATGACATTGGCATGACAATTACATTTTTCTCAGAAGTAATATGTCAGATTAACATGAAACTTGGAGGGGGCATTTCCTACCCCATTCAGAATCAGCTCACCGAATTTGGCACAAATCGGCCGCTAGATGGCGCTTTTACGCAAAAAAAAGAAAGGAATTGTGATGAAAGTGAGGTAAATCATTATCATTTTTTCTGGGGTTGTCTGTGGAATCAAGTCATTTTGGAATGATGGCTGGGAAAGGATACAGCAGATTCTGAAACTACAAATACCAAAGACTTGTGTTGGTCTTTATTTGGGGGACCTTCCAGAAGAAGTTACAGGGAGTGACAGATACCTACTGAAAACAGTTATAGCAGCAGGAAAAAAGGCCATCACGTAAATGGCTACAGGTGAATCCCCCGTCTGCAGAAAACAGGCTTCAAATAGTTTCTGAAATCTTTGAAATGGAAGGCTGAATAGTGAGAGATTCAAAAGAAAATGGGAAAAAAGGATTGATCATGTGGGTGTTAAAAAAGTTAAAGATGTTATAATTCCCCAGGTATTAATTTGCAAACTAATTTGCAAACTCCCTGAATGAATTAAGGTGGGATATATATATATATATATATATGTATATATGTGTGTGTGTGTGTGTGTATTATATATCAGTGTTTCACACAGTTTGAGAATTTACTTGTGGGTGGTGCAGCATGGCATGTGATGTACAGGTTCATTAATCAACTAGTCAAACCAAAATTTATCAAATAATTTTGACACAACCATGGCCAGAGCAGTAGGCTCATTTTGACAAGGTGGATGACCTAGATCTAGCTTTAACCAATATTCATGGTGTTTTTGATATTAAACAACAAGATAGTATATAAAAAGTATATGTGGAGATTTCCAGATATACTTTCATGTTTTGTTTTTACAGAAAACCAACATCTGAATCATATATAATCAAAAAATCAAGCTGTGCTTTGAGCCATATCCTAATTTCTTCTTCTTTCATTCCAATGCAGAACATAAACTTTCCACAACGGAGAAAAAAGAATTTGGGATTTGTTTTGTTTTATACTGTATTTACAAATGCCACAAGGAGAAATCAAATCAAAAACAAAACAAATTATTTTTTTGTTTTTGAAAATCCAGGAATCAAAGATTCATAAAATACAGTGACCCAAAGGCCACTGTAGGCATTCATATTTTGGGCATTTTGGATTTTGTTGTTTTAATACTGCCACCTTAAATCTAATCAAACCATGGCCTGTGGCCTAATGTTGGTCTGTTTGGCACTTTGTGGCATGAAAACATTTGAGTATTACTTTGTCATTGGTTCAGGATGAACCACTGCACAGCAAATCATTAAACCTCATTTTCTAATCAGGACTTATGTGTATTTATGTGACTCACTTTTCTCTTGACTTTCTCTTTCCTTTTTTACTCTGTCCAGGTTTGATTGGTGATTCTGACCACCCATACAGCAAGTTTGAGAATGAGTGAAGCAGAAGTGTGTTGGAGGTGTTCCTCAGGTAGTGTTTCTGCTCCACATCTGGCCTTATGTTTCTTGTTTTAAATTAAAGTGATGCCCTTCTCCTCCAACATGAACTAAAGAGCTGTATTTGCGAGAACTTGAATAGAAAAATACAGTCATTGCCAAGAAAAGGATTACTGTGCAAATTACTTTTTTGAAACTGTAACAAAACCTGATCTAAGAAGATATGTGAATGAATGAATTTTTTCTCTTTATTTGACTTTATTTGACTCTTCATATTTAGGGAGCCTGTGCAGTATTTTGTGTCAGAGAAAGGATAATGAAGCTTCTTTTTACACTTTCTGCACAGTTATTTTTGTGAAATTTGATTTCATGAGTTATCATGTTTTTAATATGGTAGTTTCCATATCAGTCTTTTCACTTTGTACATACTGTATTTCATAAATCAAAGTCATTATAAGTGATTATCCTGACACCTGAATAAAATGTTCCCTTAAAGGTGTGGGTTTTGCTTATTTAAAATAGAAAATATGAAACATGAAAAAAGAAGTTGGAGAGCTTGAAAGTGAACGTTTTTGCACCTGTTCAGCACTGAAAGTTGAAGAAGTAAAATACTATTAAATAGAGATTGCTATAGTGTCCTCTTTTGGGGTAATTTGCAGAGCTGTTTCTATAGACTCATAATGACAGTGTTACCCAGAGGACACATCAGATGGGACAGAACACAGTTCATCAGTTTCTCACCTCAAGTCACATGGCTCTACAGATGAGCTCACCTGTCTTATTAATGACTTGAATGACATTAGCTTATACCTAATACACTGTGAAGGCACTCAGAGTCATAATTACACTTTTATGGAAATTTGAACTATTAGAATATTTTAAGCATTTCTGTGGAAGACCATCAAGTGCATGATGTAAGTACTAAAAAGTTTTCATCTGTCCTGAAATAGGTTAAAGGGACTGTTGACCCATCTTGAAAATTTTCATGTTTTTTCACTTTCCCCCTAGGCGCTATCATCCTCTCATTGACTGATTGCTGGAGACTGGCTGGATGTTCCAAATGCTGGCTGTTAGCCTCCTGCCATTGAGGTGGACTAAAAATAACGGCCTTGATCCACTCAAAGAAGGTTTAACATTACTTAATAAGTGTGGCTTTCCGAAACTAAAATGCACTCATGATGAATGAGTTCATACGTCTACTGTTTTATTTTGTTTTGGAAAATGGTCCGAATTTTGACACCTTTCAGGCTGTAAATATTCTGCTAGACATCATCACACAAACTTTATTTAACAGTTTGAGTGGAGATGTGGAAGTCCACATCAATGACAAGAGGCTAACAGTTTGCATTTGGAGTGTCCAGACAGTAGCCAGCACTCAGTGAGCACATTTACATGCACACCATATTCCTGTATTATTCGGAATATCCGCAATATTCCGGTTGCGCACGAGTCATGTAAACATGCACCGTACCCAATTAAGGTCAGATTCAGTCTAGGGGTATGACTTTTACTTAGCAGAAGATCAAAGTATGTCTTTCATCACTGGCTATGAAACACACATTCATCTATGTCTATAAATATTTACTTTTCAGTGTAAATTTCAAAGAATTTAGATAGATACATAGATAGATAGAACTTAAGTCATTCCCGAAGGGAAATTCAGATATCCAGTAGCTCATAAATATAGACATAGACATGTGATAAAATAAGTTAAAATGAGTGCAAAATAGCAAAATACAAAATTCACATTAAAATTGCCCACTCATTGCCCCAGTTATTGCAGAGGTGATATGTGTGATGTGTGTGTGAGTGAGTGTGTGACTGAATTCAGGAGGAGTTGAACAGTCTTGCTTGCTGTGGGGACAAAGGATCTCCTGAATCATTCAGTTCTGCAGTGCAGTGAGAGGAGCCAACTGCTGCAACTGCTCCTCTGTTGCTCCAGGAGGCTGTGGAGAGGGTGTCTGCTATTGACTCTAGAATTCCCAAATTCTAGAGTCAGAAACATTCTGCCCTGAATGTTTCTCTCCTGTTCTGTCTCAGTGGCCACTAGCACTGCTGCCACTACAACCCAACCCCCTCGCAACACCCTAGCAACCACAAAGAACAATATAGCAACCACCTAACAACAGCATAACAGCAATCAGGAACAGCATAGCAACCACATAGCAAGACCTTAGCAACCTTCAGGAACTCGATAGCAGCTGCCTAGCAGCACCCTAGCAACCATTAGGAACACCATAGCAACGGCCTCGCAACAGCATAGCAACCATCAGGAACAGCACACCAATTGTATTGCAAGACCTTAGCAACCATCAGGAGCACCACAGAAACTGCCTAGCAGCACCTTAGCAACCATTAGGAAGACCATAGCAACCTCCTAGCAACCACCCAGAACATCATAGCAACTACCTAGCAATGCCTTGGCAACCATCAGTAACACCATAGCAACTGCCTAGCAACGCCCTAGCAACCACCCAATATACCATTGCAACTGCCCACAGACATCATAGAGGCTGCTCAAAAGACGATAACAACTGTTTGGAAACATCCCGTGCCACAGTAAATACCTGCCAATCCCCTAATATCAGCAACAGTTTAGCAAAATAACTAAAAAACAAACACAACCTACAAATGGCATAGGGCTGGCGGTTTACCACATGGCCGCAAGGTCAGCAACGGTGGCAAGCACATTTAAAGTTTCTTCAGAAACTTTAGCAACTAATGTACTTTTTTCTAATGTTTCTGAAAAAAAGTAAATTTGCCCAGGTTTCAAAGGGTTACATCTAATTCTGTTATACTCAAATCAATCTCGGTTTAACTTTTTCATCTGAGTCACCCAAAATGGCCTTATTGTTAATTGTGGGTTAGTTGTAAAACTCTGGATGAATATGTAATAATTATCCCCACCCATGCTGGCCATTTCATTCCCAGCTTTAGAAAAATGTCTTGTGATAAGCAGGCACTGTTAAATGTAATACACATTTGATCATTTTAACTTCAACATTTTCAGTGTTAAAAAATCTAAATCAGTCTAAAAATGACTTTCTTATCTATAAATTGGCTTATTGGCTGTAAAACCTTAAGCTTTGATTACAAATCCACAAACCTGTATGAGAGATCAACAAGTAAATAAGTAAAAGTGGTGAGCTTCTGTTACAGTTAATCCTATGTTATAATTATTCCCTTTCTCCCCTACATAATCAGCTTGGAAATGGCAGCACATAAAGATGCGTGACAGAAAGAGAATGATCATAAGTGCAGAGCTACAACTGAGCAGGATTCGAAAGCTTTGATAGCTTTAATACAATCAGCTTTTCCACGTTAACTGACTAAAGACTGTAATGTCTTTGTGAATGAATGTAAGAACCAGTATTCCAGAAAACGGATCACTGAATAATTTTGTAGTAATAAATAACTTCCCACATTTTTGTATGAAAGAAGAATAATTATGAAAGCAGTAATGGAAGAAAAAAAATTTAAGATTTTTTTTAGCATCCCAGCTACACACTGCGTGATTCCAGCAAACTTCTAAGTTTACTGCAAACCACACTGTGCGACAGGGATCTAGTAAATTTGGGTATGACATCCAAGTTTGATGTATGTAGACTGAACGATGATCACACCTACTGAATTGCAGGCAAAGACGCAATGGAAAAGCAAAGATGCAATAGCTTCCCATACTTAGTGTGCAAAGACACCGCACGGGTAATTACTTCTCCAACTGTGAAATGCAGCATAGTGTCACATTATTACACATAAAGTTTAACTAAGTTTTGTGGGCTGACAAAAAGTTTGTGCTTTAACCACATTGTGCATTATGTTTGCTTGCTGAGCTTGTTAGTCACCCGGGAGCTGCAGTTCCTCCTCAATTTCTTTGCATTCTGCGTCCTTCTTGGAACGGTTATGGTAACACCTGGTGGACACATCATATATCACATCAAGGCTTCTGCTGCCACAACTTGACAATATTTTCTTCTTTGTTCAAGTCCCAAACACTTCTTCTTGCTCGTTTCACCTCCATCATTCTTTAGTGCCAGTGTCGCGTTGATTTGAACCCTGGCTACCATGTTAAGGACTCTTCATGAGGTGCCTTATGAAACAGATGCTCTACCAGGTGAGATACAGGGGTCCTCCAGTAGAAAAAACTATAGAGACAACAATAATAGGCCTACATTGCCTTCATAAAATACATAATTAGCATACAGTGTGAAGACTGAGACTACAAAATATAAACAAATTAATGTAAATTTCCATGGGCTTGCTGTAGCTTTCAGCTTCATACTACAATTCAGATTACTGCTATTGCATGTAATGCCAGATGTTTGATTAACTTAGATCCAAACGATCGTCTCTGTATTAAAAACCTATATGAAAGGTATTCACACGTATGGTTAATACCTTTCATATAGAATGTGTATAGAGATCTCGGAGAGAGCACCAGAGCATCTGACAATTATCTGGTTTTGTCAGCAGGAAGAGTTTTTTTTCCACACGGCGCAGGGCGGTGCTGGGACTTGATAGCCAGTCCGTAGGACGAATGGAATCGCGGTGCCCTTCATCTCCGCACCAATCCCTACATCCCGGGCGGGGTTTGGTTGTCGAAAGCAAAGGGACAATCCAAAAAATGACATCCAGATTGCGGTGGAGCAGGGAGTGAGTGGGACAAGGAAGAAAGACACAACTCTTCATAGCTACATATAGTTTCTGAGACCTCATCAAGAGAGAAAATAAGCGCCTACCAAAAAGGCGCACCACATTACGCATGTTTTCCTATTTAGATGCAGCTCTGTCCGAGTTCCTCCATCGCCGACTGTTGTTCTATCGGTAGAAATGTAGTTGCATTCATGACAAAAGCCTGGAGGTATTCGCAAATACAAGTTTCTGAGAGATCCCGTTGAAGCTTGGTAGGAGACTCCGTTTCCTGTGTTTTGCCAGTGCGCTGCAGGACTGAAATCAACAGTCTGAACCCCGGTACCCACTCTCCGCTGTCTCCGAAGACCCAGTTCGCTGCAAGTCTGTGGAAATGTGCGACCTGATGCCAGCCTCTCAACCCGCGGAGAAAATCGGCAAGATGAAAAAGTTGAGGAGAACTTTGTCCGACAGTTTCAGGAGTATAGGTAAGGAAAGAGAAGTATTTCCCCATTCCTATTTGCAAAATCTGAGCAGCACCAACAGAACGCTTCCTGGTGGGTTGATGAATGGTCAGAGTTGAGGGTTACAGTAAGGACTCGCATTTTTCTCTGCAGAATAGAGCTGAAAATAAAGCACACTTTTGACCTAAATTCACAGTATAAGAAGTGTCAAACCAGTTGGAGTTTGACTCTTTCATTTAAATAAATAAATAAATACAATCAATGATTGGGTTTTTCCCCTGAAAATGTAAGTGATTTCTGTTTGAATTTCTGGTTGTTTGCCCTATGTGACTAGAGGCCTTAGATCACCACATCACTGATCACGCCCCTAGTTGAAACTGATAGAAGTGTGATGCATGTTTTTGAGGCCAATATTTCAGAGTAACATTCAGAGTAAGCAGGCAGTTATGCGGGTTACCTGATCATGATTGTCTGGAAAACACTCAAACTAGGGTTGACAAACACTGGGTAACTTGCGATAGGATACCATGACAATATTTAATGATCATAATGATAGTATTACAATACAGGCGATTCTGCTTTATGAGATACTGTATATTGTAAGATAATCAGCTATGATACATCACAGTGTCTCTAACTGAAAAAGAGACAAAACCCTGGAACAGGTCAATTATTCTTTCAATAAGTAGAGATCAGTCTCGTTTTCAGTGTTTTGATATGGACACTGATACAACAGTTCCAGTTAAAAACACCTAAGGGCTGGGAACAAATGCACCTCATAGGTGTTCAAATGCACATATGTGTATCACAAGAGAAAATATTACGATATATTGCATTATCAATTTATTGTTCTCCCCCTAAAACACACACACAGACACACATACACACCTAGGTCATGCCATTAGTGCATTTTCTTCTTGTTCTAAATAAGAAAACATGTTATGCTGTTCACACCAACATCATTATCATCTTTGACTCACTCAACCTTTCAGTGCAGGTAAATATCTAATTAATTAGGGTGACAAGGCAGAACCCTGTGTTGGTAAAGACAGTCATAAGGTTCACAGTTATTTGTAGCAGGCAGATTCTGCAGAATTAATCATTGATGCAGTCTGTGAGAAATGAATGGAAGTGAGTTTAACACCATGGTTCTTGTTGCAGTGGAAAAAAGATTGGCATTGACTTTTCTGCTGCGCCGATAGTCTTTGCTTACTGGTCATCTCTTCTCCCATCTAAATTAGCATACCTGAGCATCGACCCACGATGGATTCTGCTCTGCAGATGGTGTCACAAAGCTCATTTGTTCTTGAGAGACACTGTGACCTCCAGATCCACTTTGATTTGTCTAAATTGTTCCAGTGGCCCGAAATCATCAGATAGGAGAATTATGGCATCATGCAAGTAGATACGTGATGAATATTTTCTTTCTGTCTTTCTTCAGTGTGGAGCTGAACATTAAAATTTGAATTTGCACTGAACTGCAGCTCTTGCAAATTGGATTTTTCACTTGGCCATATAGCGATTTTTTTTATAGTACGTCCATTAATTTTTCAGCCCTAGTATAATGGCGTCTCACTTATGGGTTGCATAATGAATGAGTATGAACATGAGAAATTCTGATTAGCTTGTGATTCAGTATTTCATAGTAGATCTCAGTTGAATTTACTGATGGGTGAACTGCATCTTCAGGTTTGTGAACATAAGGGAGACAAAAATCATGTAATTTACCAAAAATAATTTATACTCTTACCTCTGAAAAGACTCTACAACTTGCATTCAGTTTATACTACTTCAGTATAAATGTACCTCATTAAGACTTACTGCAGTCTACACTACATTCCTGTTGTTAAATTACTAATGAAATAATCTGCATGGATAAATTCCTCCTTTATGACAGACAGATTTTGGGTCTTCACCTTTTTCCTCTGCTTTGATCATAATGCAAATACCTCAAAGTGAAACATTCAACTGATGAGAAGATGTAAAAGTGGTAATGATGTGTTAGGGGTTTTGAAGTATAAATTCATTTATATAATTTTTCATAGTTTGAACAAAATGGTCTTTTTCTTAAGCCTTTGCATTATTTTCAGATTTTTTTTTGCATCCCTCTCACCTTTTCCTTTAGAACAGAAGCAAATGACCCTATTCTTCCTTTAAGCTCAATTTCCTGCAACAAGTAAAGTTTGACTTCAGTCTATGACTGAACGATATGGTGAAAAAAATCCTGTTGCAATTATTTTGTCAGATACTATCCGCTGCCATTACAACTACATTATAATTTTGTTTTCCTGTTTCTGTGTTAGCATTGTGTAATCTGTGTTCTGTTCTGTGCTTACAACATCCATTGCACGTCTGTTTGTCCTGGGAAGGGATCCCTCCTCTGTTGCTCTCCTGAGGTTTCTTCCTATTTTTTCTCCCTGTTAAAGGGTTTTTTTAGGGAGTGGTTCCTCATCTGATGTGAGGGTAGAGGATGTTGTATTCCTGTAAAGCCCCTTGAGACAAATTTGTAATTTGTGATGTTGGGCTATATAAATAAAATTGACTTGACTTGACTTGACTTTATACGATTATGATATAATTCAAAGTGTTAGTGGGAATTATCATTTTTGTATCGTAGCTTTCACCATAAAAAAAATATAATATGATGATGAAAAGGTACTTCGTCACATATTTTACTTTTTGCAAAAAATTGCAGCTCCTGCTATTTGAATTTTGCACATTGCTATTTTGCAAATATGCCAATCAGTTGTTCAGCCCTACCTCATTTTTTTTAAATTCAAATATCAGAAAAGATTACTTTGCTTTGTTTGGTAAAATATCTTATTATTCAAGTTGGAGATAAGTAAATAAATATTCCTTACTATTTGTGATAATTGTAGACATGTAATTTCATATACTTGGTGAGTTAATATTTAAAATATATAAGCCTTTTTCCCACCTGGTATTGACATCTGTGCTGAGAAATTCTAATAGAAGCTGACACTTCTATGTACAGGTGTAAACAGCAGAAATGCGTCCCCAATGCATCCTGAGTGATCGGATCTCAGGACGCATTTTTGAGGTGGCCAGGGTTGCTTGTGTCTACATGCTGTCTTGTCCAGTCCAACATCTCCGACATCAACCAAACCATCACTTTTACAACATAGAAATATCTTACCTGACTCTGCCCAGTGCAGCTGCACTGTCAGCTGATGGATTAAATGCAAACTGAAGTACAGGCCAGCTATAAAGCACCTGGGGCCTATTTCACGAAACCTAGATTAGGCTTTAAACCTGGATTTAGCAGCTATCCTGGCTTAATCTAGCCAGGATGAGGGATTAATGGGTTTCATGAAAGGTGGATTATCTTGCGAGATTAACCTGGCCAGTAAACCTGGCTATAATTAGCCTGAACTCGGTTTCATGAAAGTAATCCCACTTTAGTTACGATGGAAACTTAGCCTAAGCCTTAGCCTGCTCCGGACCAGACTAGAAGTCAAGTTTAAATTAATCCAGTGCCCTGTTGTTCAACTTTGTGAAATTACTATTAGTCAGTGACTCCAATCGTAAACCAATGACTTTGTTAATTCAACACCTGTTAGTATATGGACTAATTTCAAATTATGCTACATTTAAATAAAATGAAGATAAATGCATTAAGATATAATCGGTTTAATTATATTACTCTCATAGTGTGTGACTATGAATCATAGTTGTTTCACAATGGCTCATGTGATATAATCACTGTCACGTCTCTCATAATTATGGACGAACACATTTAATTGGTATTGCCATGCAATCATGACATTGCACGGCACTGCAGATAGATAGAGTGATAGCTAGAGCGCATATAATAGGCCTATAGCATTGGAGATTAGTAGGTTGACAACTGCTTAGCCCAGGGACGGTTTTTGCAAAAAAAAAAAAAAAAAATCGCCAGTTTTCTAGACTAGCCTACCATACTGACCCGCATAAAAGACGACCCTGATTTTAAGACGACCCCTCTTTTTCAAGACCCTTTTTTGGAAAAATAGGCTACTTTTTATATAGACAAAATCCTGTTTGAAAAAAAAAGCTACCGGTTGGCATCAGGCGGGCAGGCCACGGCACCGGCCCGTACCGCGCCCACCCGGTCAGGTCTGTCGGATCTGACAGGTGAGCGGCCGGTGTTCTGAAAATTTGCGCTACCCTCTCAGGATG
>OMLB01058211.1:0-19331 GCA_900302555.1 Myripristis jacobus
GCCTGATTCGCGCAGTCTCCTCTGCACAGTTGATGTAGAGATGTGTCTGCCACTAGAACTCTGTGTGGCATTTCTCTGGGCTCTAATCTGAGGTGCTGTTAACTTGCGATTTCTGAGGCTGGGTACTCAGATGAACTTATCCTCAGCAGCAGAGTTGACTCTTAGTCTTCCTTTCCTGGGGGGGTCCTCATGTGAGCCAGTTTCGTCATAGTACTTGATGGTTTTTACGACTGCACTTGGGGACACATTCAAAGTTTTTGCAATTTTCCGGACTGACTGACCTTCAGTTCCTAACGTAATGATGGGCTGTCGTTTCTCTTTACTTAGCTGATTGGTTCTTGCCATAATATGAATTCTAACAGTTGTCAAAAAGGGCTGTTATAGCTGTGTACCAACCTGACCTCTGCACAACACAACTGATGGTACCAACCCCATTAAGAAGGCAAGAAATTCCACACATGAACCCTGACAAGGCACACCTGTGAAGTGAAAACCATTTCAGGTGACTACATCATGAAACTCACTGAGAGAAGGCCAAGGGTTTGCAGCGCTGTCATCAAAGCAAAGGGTAGCTACTTTGAGGAATGTAAAATATAAAACATATTTAGAGTTATTTAACATTTTTTTCTTTGCTACATAATTCCATAAACCTTGCTTCATATATTTGATGTCTTCAGTATGTATCTACAATGTAGAAAGTAGGAAAAAAAAAGAAAAAACATTGAATGAGAAGGTCTGTCCAAACTTTTGACTGGTCGTGTATATATATATATATATATATATAATACATAGATAAATAGATAGATAGATAGATAGATAGATATCATCACAGTTGCATATAGATATACTAGCACAGAACATGTCCTGTTCTGAAATAGCGTCAAACAGAATGCTGCACTGTAGTGTCATGTTCTGTATTTCTTTCTTTTTTTTTTCTTTTTACTGTACAATAAAGAGACAACATTACAAATGTAAAACAATACAAAACATGAAGTTTGGAGGTAGAATGGATGGGGTAATAGTCATAACATAGTCGATATCATCAGGACAGAACAAGATGATAGAAAAAAGAAAAAAAGCTCAAATAAGAGGGTTTAATGAGCTTAAAGATGCAGATGTGATACGTGAATGTGTGGGAGCTGGAGGACCCAGCAGCCCAGCAGAGTATATAGTGTATATAGAGTTGATTTTGTATTTTGTAGAGTTAAAAGAGAAATTCTGAGGTTTTTTTTTTGTTGTTCTAATAAAAGTTAGTCATCCATGAGTCTGTTGTTTTGAACCATTTGTCAGTGGGGGCAGTGGGAATCATTGAAAAAAATAGTTAATCTGAAGCAAGATTTTCATTTTAATTGTACCTTTTCATCCTATGAGATTGAGTGGGAGTTTGGCACATCATTCTATTGTTTTGAGCAATGGGGTGTAATTGAGGGTGAATAACTCTGACAGTTTGGAAGAAATATTAATACCTAAATATTTTCATTACCTGTGTGGAGTGGGAGGGGGCGTTTGAGGCTTCAGAATCCCAGGCATCTTCAGACAGTGGTAACACAGTTGATTTGTTCCAATTTACTGTATAGTGTAAGATTGTGGAGATGTTGTTCATGATGTGGAAAGTTTCCTGTAGCGACACTAATGTCTTTTTTAGGTATAATCTTACATCTGCATATAGACTAATATTATGTTGTGAGTTGGGATCCTGAATCCCTTCAATTTTGTTGTATTGCTGCTGTGAGTCGTTCAACAAAAAACAGGAAAACAGGGATGGAGAGAGAGGGCATCCTTGTCTAGTTCCCTGGTGGAGCATGAAGTATGGTGAAGCGATCCTGTTTGTGATTATTGAGGCCCTTGGTGAAGTGTTCCGTATTTTTTCATGTTTCAGGGGCTTTATGCAGTCGGAAACTTCCAACCCAGTGAGGAGGCCAGCAACAGTCCCCTTCCCCAGATCCACAGGCCACCCTGCTCCTTGCCCCACATCAGTCAGGAGGCCGTTCTCCACCATCTGCAGATGAAGGCCAGCATGGCTGGGGAGCCAGGTATCCCCGCCTCCCACTCAGAAGGCCTCCTCCATCGTGGTCTCCAGCAGCAGAGACCCGGTGATAGTGTAAAGCGCTCCAGTGCTGACATGGAGGTTATCTCCCCCCGCAGCCCACTCAGCAAGGAACCCATGGTGACCTTCAGCCACACCCTCCCTCGGGTGCACACCCCCCAAGCCATGGCTGCATATGAGGAGGCAGCCAGACGCCATGCTGCCACCCTCCACCATGCCTCCATGGACTCTAGTCGCTCTAAGCAGCTTCTTTCTCAGTGGAAGAGCAAGAATGACAGCCGCAAATGCTCCTTGCAGGTACCCGACTCATTCTCTTCCTCTGTGGACTCCTCATCTGGTCAATCCTCCCAGCACCCACACCACCATGGTAGCATGGAGCTCCGGTCCAGTTCTGAGCCGACAGCCATGGGTCTGAATGGAGGCTTTGATAGTAGCAGTCATGCATACATGGCCAAACTCGCAACAGGCGCTAGCACTACCCTGCCCAGTAACTGCAGCGGGATCACTGGAGGAGCCAGGATATCCATGCAGTCTAGACCAGGGTCTTCACAGCTTGTCCACATACCAGAGGAGGCTCATGAAAATTACAACACCTCCCCAAGGACAATGGGAGGAGGCGAGGGGATGACTATTAATAGCACAGTGCAGGCTAACTGGCAAAGGGCAGTGGAGAAGACTGCAACCTGTAGGACTAATGACAGTGGACCAAACAGCCAGCCAAGAATCATGCAGGTGATTGCCATGTCCAAACAGCAGGGCCTACTGCAGACCCACTCCAAGAGCCTAGATGAGAGTAGCATGGGCTGCAGCACCATTGGGAGCTGCCAAGGCTCTGCTCGCTACAGGGCACTAAATGAGCAGGAACCCAACAACACCACTGGGCCCAGTTCACTGGGTAGCACCACAGGCAGTATATCAGGGAGTACTGGGACAATTGTCAGAGTAGAGGCCCACCCTGAGAACAACAGGCCTGTGATCCAAGCCCCGTCCACAGATGGGAGTGGAGCATGGAGGTGGCGGTCGCTGGATCATGGCACTGGAGCTGGTGGGAGTGCAGCAGCAGCAGGAGGAGGAGGAAGTCTGAGGCAGTCCTTTGAGCTCAATGATCTAAACAGAGACTCAGAAAGCTCAGAGTCAGCACGCGAAGGGTCTATTGACAGGAAGCGGGCTAATCACGTCGTTACCACCACTGCCACCATTAGCACTCCACCCATCGTTACTGTTCACACCCAGAACACTGGCCAGTCTGAGCAGAGGCTGCACCCCCAGGGCCTCTCTACCATACGTGTCACTCCAGGGGATGGCAGTGGCTCTGGATCTGGAGGAGGAGGAGGAGGAGGTGGGGAGGCAACTTCAGACACCCCTTCAGTAGCATCCAGCCGTGACTCCACACTGCGGAGAAAAGGGAATAATGTAATCCTGATACCAGAGAGAGCAAACAGCCCAGATAATACCCGAAATATTTTCTACAAGGGGACGTCAATAGCTCCTGCTTTTAAGGAATAACATTAAAAAAAGAAAAGGTTTTATGGGCAAACAGAAAAAAATTAAGCAGGATCATCAGATTTTCAAAGAACTTTTTTCCCACCAAACAGCAACCCCAAATCTCTGAAAAGAACCAGTGTTACCGGTCATTGTATATATCATTACAAGCCCAAAAGAAAAGGTTTTATTCAGCATGAGATTTTTTTACATGTTGACACTGAAGCACAACCTTTTACGTGTTGTATAATCACTGTGTACTTTTGTGGTCACTCCTATGGATACCTATATTAGCATTGATGCTGTGGCAGTGGTTTGGGTACAGAAATAACATTTTTTAGACAGTTCTGTACATTTTGGGTATATTTCATCACAAAAAAGAAATAAGTGACTAGCACTGAAAAATCAAAACTGTAGCAAACTATTGCAAATGTATTGTATCATAGCTGTGAAACCAATGTTTACTTCCCTACATTGTAAATACTGTGTACGTTTGAAAAGGGTGCTACACCAGAAAATACTATTTAATATACAACATACTGTACAATTTGAATAGATAAAGAATGAATTATTTTACAAAGAGTAAATGACTATGACATTAATATGTGACAGAGATATGTTTTGTATTTTGTCTCTTTTCTGTACAGATACCACATAATCAACAGAAAACTGTTTTGAACCATAAGTGTGCTTAGCATTCCTTCTGTAGCTATGAAGTCAAATATGCTGTGACTTGCACTGAAATTATGCGTTTACTGTACCTTGTATACTGTAAACTCTGACCTTATCTTTATATTCTGTACACTTGCATTTGATTGTCCATGTGAATCCCCTTCCTCATATTTACAGCACAAAAAAGCAGCATTAGCAGATTACTAATTTTGCTTATTTAAACCATAAGGTAGCTAATACATTTCTAGAACCCAGTGCAATAATTACTCAAAACGTGCCACCTGAATTTGACAGGTGCCAAATATCTACTAAGTAATCTTTGTTTTCTTTTTTTTCTTTTTTTCTTTTTTTTATGAAACATTTGAAATTGTTTTATGCTTCAAAAACTCTGTGAAACACTGTGCTCACCCAGCAGATTTACATGGTTTCAAATGACAACAAATCAAATGATTAAAATGATTCTCAGTTGATTTGTTGGACATTTAAATGTGCTACATGTAGCATTTCTAAACATGAATATATCACTGTCAAATTAATTGTAATGCCTTGGTGTAATTACTGTAAACAAATGAGACCATGTTGGTGAAGATTTGCCCATGTTTCTCACGGGTGGTCTTGTTAGTGCTTGTGTTTCTCAAAATTAGGACCTTATATCTCATAAAGCTTGGTGCCTCCTGTCCCTGCTCCCCTCCCTAGTTTTCCATGAATTTCTCCTTTTACCATTGCCCGAGACAGCAGAAATGCTTCCATCAAATTGATTTTATGCAGTTATTACAACGTTTTTGAACTGTAAGTAGCTCCACTGTGTGCTGCAGTGTACAGTGTATGCCGATATTTTTGACTGTACTGCATGTGTGTCGACAAATCCACAAAAATGAGATGGCTGTTTCATCGTAGAACTTCTTAGTTCATTTAACTGTGACTGCTGTCCCTCTAAAGATCTGCTCTGCCACTATGTGAGGAACAGTCACATGTTATTATTCTGCTCCTGCTAGCTGGGTGCACCTAATTTGTGGTTTCCCTTAACTGTAAGTTATGGCTATTGTAGACTCACAGAATTTGGAAGCAGTAGAATGGTCATTGCACTTTTTTGGTTGGTACTAGGTAAAATGGCAGACAAGTAGGGCCGTAAAGTGCTTCACACTAGTTTGAAAACTGCTGATATGCTGGGCTGCGGCTGCAGCCTAAAAGCAGAAATTACTAAAAGTAACACAATCATTTGACCTACTGTGTTATACAAGCATTTAGGGCAACTCTTAGAAAAACTGAAATCAGACACTAGTGATGAGGTTAGCATAACATTACATTACATACATTTATCTAATATAACCTCTTAATTCCTACAAACTCCATGGCATACAAACAAAAATTGCTGCAACATCGACCGTCACAGTTTGTTTATTTGAATGGGAAACACCATACTTCATTCACAGTCTGTGGGTAGACCTGAGTGACTGATTGAGTGAGTGAGGGGGCAGCCAGTCACTGGGCTTGTAGCTCTTTTGGCACATAAATTATATCTTAACTCTTTGGCGCATAGCGGTCACTACAGTGGACAGCTTAAAAGACAGTTTAAAAGTCATTTTCTCCTAAATGCAATGGTTTCTATGGCGGAACTGCATATCAGTTAAAGTGCTCTCTGCTGCTCCCCTACATTGAGGTTTATGCAGAGACGGTCAGTTCTTGTTGCTGAAAACATATTAATACTAGTAGAATGACACTGTAATACCAGTCCTGCATCCTGAAAGAAGTATGGAGACTCACAGAAATATTCATGCCCTAAGAAGTGTAAAAACACATAAGAAAAAAATCTGGACTCAGGCTTTCATAATTCATGCATGAAAGGGTTTATTACATCCCCGGTTAACCAGAGTAGTAAAGAGGCAGGACCCTTGGTGTTCATGTACAAAAGAGTTTTCTTTGTTTATGGAAAATATGCGAATGTTTAAATTTGTTGTGTTAATGATTTATTGATTTTAAAATGCTGCACATAGGTGGGACATGGGGGCTCAGTTGGAGAAATGAAGACAAGAGGAATAGAATTGAAAATTTAAGAAAACCTGTGTTTACACTCTTAGATTCTATTAGTTGTTTAATTAAACATCCACTGGATATGGAATAGATTTGATACTAACATCAGTGTGGGCACCGGTAGGCCTATGAAACTGTATTAAAACTGTTCTACCAGCATCACTTCTGAGTTTGAGAAATATTTGCCAAATCAGGTTTTCATAGAAAATAGAAATGAAAGTCCTCAGATGTAATTTTTAGTATCTGTATAGCAAGCCTGCATTATATTGTACATTATTTCCTCTATACACCCATAACATTTGCATGGCTACTTCTAAAGAGCAAATCACAAATTTTTATTACACATATGCATTAACTTGGCATTTGCCATAGTGTTTGGTATTCTTTTGTCTGTGTTCCATTGTAAGAGAATTAATTGACAATATGTGTATCTACATAGTGTTGCCCCCTCCAGGTTATAATCTCAGGCTGGCCTTATTTTATTATTGAAATAAAGATGGTGCCCAGCACATGATTGGTCACAATATGAATTGTGAACATACTAAAAACATGATCAAGATGAGAAGAGATAGCTGTGATTGATGTTATACAGTTGATTCAAGCTCTCAAGAAGATAACAGGTAAACGTGAAACAGTTACTTTTGAAATCACAAATAATCCAGTTTCATTAAATGTTTTAAGTCTAGTCTGATTACATTTGAAGCGTTAAGCTACAGGATGCTAAAAGGAAAATGTAAATTGGAGTAACAGCCTGTTGAATAGCGTCTGTGAATAATTTACCTCCAGTCATTTTTATATGGATCTAATTAGGTTTTTTCCTTTTTTTTCATTTAAAATGTAACACTACATCTCTAACCTAATGTTAAATTTAACTGCAGTCTTCACTAACAGTTATGCCATGAGGCAACATAATAAAGAGCAACTATGCCAGTGGCCACTATCATTTCAGTAACAAATCCAGTACAATAACAATTAAAAAATAAAAAAATAAAAAAATAAATAAATAAATTATTGAATAAGTAAGGCATGCATTTACTGAGATGACTGCCGTAAGAGTGTGGAGAATATTTGTCATATCAAATGAAATAGAATGGCAACAAATGATGTTTGATATCTAGAGCTACAGAAAACATTTCAAATTATGTAAATAACAGACGCAACCTAAATATTTAGCACAAATTTAAATGAGAAGGCACTCATTAAAGCACAGACCACCACCCAGTTCACAGTTGGAAGTTACGTTCCTTTTTGTGCTTAGCCCCACCCACTTTAGGTAATGTTGTCATAGGAGACGTGGCTTTTGGCCAGTCAGTTAGGACAGTTAGTCAGTGTCATCTTGACCCATGACAAACCTCCTCAGAAGATTTTATATTTTGTGGCTGCATTTGGAAACTACAGCCCTGTTTGTGCTTAGTGCCACCCACTGCCATGCTTTCTTGAGGCCAACTGGCCCTAAAAGGTAATCACATCTTCACTTGCCTGTTTAGCAACCTTTGCACCAAGTTTTATGCCAATATGGCCAGTAATTATTTGAGTTGTCCTCTTGTCAGACAGGGGCGATCATATGCCCCCTGCTGGAGGTTTCACCTCCTTGAGGTGAAAAAGGCTGCGATTGATACTGTAGTAGCAGGTAACCTGCATTATGTGCAACTGTACTGTACTGTACTGGAACTGTTTTGTCCAAAGTTTTTAGGGTTTTTTTTTTTTTTTCAATTTTGTGCAAAATAACACCCATAAAAGAAGAAATTATGAATTTGCCGCAGTTGTTACACCAAGCATGCATTGTGCACCTTCCTCTCATATGACTCATTTAGATTGTTGCACAACATTTACCAAGTTCAAATGTTTTGCAGTAATTTCATTTTGGTCCATCATAACCGACTGCAATCATTGGTGCATGATTAAAAACTAGCAGTCAATTACAGTTAAGAAGTAAATAATGTAGTAAGTATTTTATGATATTTTTGCACTGTGGAACTTATGGCAACACAGCAATTATTCCTCCACCCACCAGCAAACAATTTCCCAGTGTTTTGCCAGCTCTAATTGAAGCCAACAGTTTTTTAAAGTGTCTGCCTGTGTGAGCAAATGGTTTGACTGCCAGTCAACCAGGAACAAGCCCACTGTGCCAGGGGTCTTCTTCCACACAGTGTTGGGACTCAAATACATAGCCACAAATACTGTATGTGTGACTTTCATTGATGTGCTATTTTGTATATCATATTCTGTTTTTCAGACTTGGTAGCTTACACTGCTGGCGAGCAAAACAAAGGCGGTGTAGCACATCCCTCTCTTGATTTCTTGATGGTTCTTCGGCTGCTGTTATCTGATGGCAGATGAAATCTTGCAGATTTGCAGCAAAATTTGCAGGGGCAAATGTGTGTTTTACACATGTACCCCCAACAAAGTCTGGGTTTAAAATCGGCAAATTGTGCATTTAAGTTAATCTATGGATTGGGTATAGTACACAAACTCATTCATTATGTAGCTTTTGACATCTCTCAGAGTGATGGACAACATAGTCAGTAGTTCTGGTGAAAAACTGTTCAGCAGCACCAAATGTAGGCTGGAATTCAACATGATGTAAGAAGGATTTTCTAATTTCAGCACCAGTATATTCATCCTGTGGTGTGTGTAAACAAGGAGCGGCTCTTATTCAAATAAACATTCTGCAAAGGACATTTGGCTGGCACACCTCAGAAACTTGAGTACAAGCCGCAGAAAGCTGATGTGTTACTGCTACTTGCTTACATTTGACTTACAGAGTAACTAAAACCCAAACACAAAGGGTACAGCAGATGAAGACATCACCTCACACCAAAGATCAGCCAGCAGCAGGTTGCAGTTTTAGTAGCATGCTTTTCTACCAACAGATGTCAGACTTTACACTAATTTGATTTTGGGATTTAGTTACTCTTTAAGTGGAAGTAAATTTAGTCTTGTAAAAATCACTTAAATGCAACTCAAAATGTTATGTTGCATGTTATAGATTATGTTGAGCTTTCATTATTTGCTATATAGCTAGCGGAGTAGCAAGGCTAGAGAACAACCAGGCAAACCAGCCTTTTGGTTATGTTATCTAATCTAATTACATGAATAAATTTGATGACTTTGTTTTTTCTTCCATATGCTTGCTTGATGCCGATAAATATTGCTTTAAAGGCAGAACCAAAATGCTCATACCATACTACCAAAATTTTACTCTATAATGAGTGCAAATTGAAAATGTAAGCAGGAAAAAGGACAGTATCTCAGTCATAACAAAGCAAACATAAGAGTGCTGCCTTCAACAAATGGTGAAAAATTTCTTCAAAATTGTTATATAAATGCCATGGCAACCATCTTATAGTAGCTGTACTGAGGAGGGCTGTCATGATACACCACAAAGTGTTATTTGTTCTAACTGTATGGGTACATGGTATTTGTGAAACCAGCCTGTATGATATCACCTGATCATAGCCATCTTTACAAATGTTTACTTACTTGATGTAAGATGCCAAAACATATAGTTACTTATTGTATTTTAAAGCCTTAACATTGTCCATAATCCCTTTAGAAAGAGACATTAAAAAAGATGGAAAATCCCCCAAATAACATATTGTCTTCACTGATTGGCAATAAAGGAACAACATATGATGTGAATATTAACATTACCTTGTTTTGAATGATTTGTGTCTCATTTAGAATCTGTTCCAAAGGCCTGTGAAATCAAAGAGTGTAATGTTACACTTGGGTAAAAATGTAGATCAAATGGGTAGAATTATGAATGGATGCTATCTGCATGTGTAGCCTTTTGTGTTGTCCCTGGATGAATAATAAATATGTTTTCTGATACTGTGACAAGCTGTATGAATCCTATGCAGCCAAAAACACTGTAAAAATGGATTTACCATAAAACAAATCAGTTGATTAAAAAAAATCAACAGTTACAGTTTTGTAACATTAAATATAGCAAAGTATTGATTGCTTTACTACAGTCATTTAAAACTAGCAATCAGACTGACTATTCAGTTCAGTGCACGTTGATCAGGGTAGATGAGAAACTGTGCATTGTCTAAATTATTGGAATAAATGTTTGCTATTGAAACCAGCCAAAGTCTGTGTGCTCATCCTTGTCAGTGAAGATTCACACTGTTTCCCACAAGTACACAACTCAGAATACACACATTCTAATTATACAGCAGATCGCTATGTATCTATATCTATATATATCTATATATATCTATATCTATACCTATATCTATATCTATATCTATATCTATGTGTTTTGGTGTGTTTCCTTTGCCCGGTTCCAATAAGTGGTTTCACCTGTGTCTGGTTAGTCTTGTTTGCCCCTCCCAGTGCCACACCTGCCCTGAGTCTGTCAGTTATCCCTAGTTGTCCTGAGTGCTGCCAGTGTTTCCCTCCGCCTATCCTCTGTGTTCTGTCTTGTGCTCCAGCCCCTTCCACAGAAGCCTGTATCACGAAGCAAGTTCAGTTTTCCCTGGATTGCTCAGACCTATCCAGCTGCACTAATCGAGATCATGGTGATCAGGGATAACCGGTATCATGACGCTGGTTATTAACTCGCTCATTCGATCCAGGTTTGCCTGATCAAGAGCCGTGAACGCACACGTATAAGGGGCGTGTTCCGAGGCAGCAGACCAATCACAAACATGAGCCACAAGGAAAAAAGCACAGCGTATTTCACGGTGGAGGAGCAGCGTATTATACTGGAAAAGTATGAGGAGGAAAAACAAAATTTACATAGTAAATCGAACACCATGGCTGCCGCAAAGAGAAGGCAGAACGCTTGGCAACGAATTGCCGACTGCATAAATGCGCAAGTTACACATCAGTGGCTCAAGTCCACATCTGACGCTGAAACCTATGAACTCACTCATGTATGACAGGTATTGAATTCCTCCAGGTGTGGCCCCTCAGGGGTTAAAGGAACGTGGGAGCAAGTAAAAATTAAACACAAGAACATCATTGCATTTGTTAAGTTTGCCTTTTTATTATAGTCTGTTATACAGGCTATAATGAAATAAAGCGGACACCAAAATTCAATCACGTCAGTACATTAGGTTGACAGCCTGAATAAAATCATATACTGAGCTGCGTTAGAATTTAGCAGGAACAAAAGGCAAATATAAAGGCCGACTCGCCTTCTTGAATGAAGGGTAGGCTACAAATTATCCTTTTTCACATTTGCATCAGCAAGTTGTCAGTTAGGCCCATTCTCTCATCCAGGAATTATTTGCCCCCCAAACATATTTAGAGCTAATTAATTGTGCCATTTTAAATGTCCCTAAAATATTGTGAAACGCCTCTAAAAAATACTTTTAAGTATAAAATTTAAAAATAAAATGTAAAAATTTAAATTTAAAAATAAAATTTTAAGTATAAAATTTCCTTGTTTTCCTCTCCTACAGAGTGTTAGCTCTGTATAGCAGGCAGCTGTTAGCCAGGCTTGAGTGCTGCTTCACATTAGTATTACATCCTTTCTCTCATACAGAGAGTCGTCGGCAAAATCTAACAGATATGACCGATCAAGGAAAATGCTTTCACGCCGTAATGCTCTCCTCATTTGGACTCGTTGTTCAAAGGGATCCTCAATGATTGGGCAGGCCACGGTTTGGCAAACAGCTGATTGGCTAGGGGGCGGTGCTTTATGTAGGATTCAATTTGTTTGATTCTGCCCCGGAGCAGGCTAGCTTTCAGGACAGGATTAGGATAGGTTTTCTATCCTGATCAGAGGTGAACGAGCTTCGTGATACAGAAAATCCAAAGTTGAGCCTGAAGTTATCTCGCTAACCCCTTAATCCCGCTTCATGATACAGGCCTCAGGTGTGTCTTGTTAGTTTATGAGTTCTTGTGTATTTAAGTCTTGCATTCAATTCTGTTCCTGGTCCGGTCATTGTCTTTGCTGCCATGTGTGCTTCCAGTGTTTCCCTACGTTTACTCCTAGTGCTCCTCAAGTTCTTTGTGTTAATTTGTAGTTTTTCTGTTAATAAATAGTTTTTCCTCTCTGCAACCCGCTCCAGCGTTTGGGTCCAACCAACCTCCTCATGTGACACATTACATACCACGTACTTGTAATAAACAATTTAATTGATGAAAACAACATTTCCAGCATGCATAAAGTGCTCAACTCAATTACAACAACTACTACAACTACTATTACTACTACTACTACTGAGTCCAGGGCTGCGGTTGAATAGTGGAAAAAAAAATTACTTCATCCTTTCCTAAACACTTTTGACTTTCACAGAAAACCTTACAGAATCCAGCTAAACTTACATTAAGCTACATAATTATGCAACAGAGAATGTCACTGACGTGTGTCTGCCCTCCTGCACATAGTTTCAAAGAAAGGAAAAACAAATTAAAAGAATCACCCTTTAGATTACAGGGTAACCTCTTAAATATGCACTGACTTCCTTTTCAAAAGTACTGTAGGCCAATAAATAAAACTCATAATACTTTCTTACTTATTTACTTAATCATTATTTCCTTCTACCCCTCCAGAGAGCAAACAGCTTTGTGTTGGCTGCTGTGTGTGGAGATATATCAGTTCACATGGCAGATGTACTCCACTTTACTGGGCAAAACTCTAACTCTACTTGTTTTTTTGCCCCAGATGTGTTCTTTCAAATGAAAGCTAAATGACACAGCATTAATTTCACATTAATTTTCTCTCTTTTAAGAAAATCTTGGCTTTTGTCTCTTTTATAACCCCCTCCCCAGAGTCCCTTTACACCATAGGCGTAATTTATGGGGGGGATGGGATTATAATCCAAACCAGCCACCACAAGCCCCCCAATATCATATCATAATTATTTATAATGACTGTTAAGTATTATAAACACAACAATGTGGTAGATTTTCTCAATTTAGCAGTAAAAAATAGTGACGTTTGTCACCAACAATTTTAAATTGTTGGTTGGGAAAAAGAATGAAAATGTCTTCCCAACAGGAGATATGATGCTGTTAGGGCTCCAGTGCCACCACTCACGAGTCAAATAATGTTAACTGAACGAAGGTCCTACTTTCCGCTGTGCTGTGTCTTAGCTATAATGCAAGCTAGCCAGTTAGCCAGATTTGCTACTCAGAAGAGCTTGTGACCTGCGTCCACGCACCAAATATGGAAAACGTGTGTCTTTTCCGCAATTCCAGTTTGGAATTTCGGACGCAATACACACTAATGGCGGAATGTTCGGAGTGCCAGAGTGAGTGACATCACAGCTAGAGTGCAGCAGCCCTGGAAAATCATCTAAAAATGTTGTCTTTTACTTGCTCTCCTGGCCACAATTTTCACTCCACATGCATAATTCTTTGGAAAAGTGGTAGGAAAAATAGTTCTGCTTTGAAAAATGTAAATACAAAAGCAAAGCAGCTTATACTTTTTAAACACTGACACTTAACAAGGCAGGAGTGCCAGCTGTCTCCCTCATAGACTCCCATTATACCTTGAACCCAAAATCTGGGGAAAGAAGGAGGAGCACACTTTTTTAGGGTGCTCTAGCGTGGGCATTTTTGGGAGTTGGAAAATAATTTTGACACAGTCTGAAAGCCCAAAGCCATACCTTTCTCATGATACCTTTTATTTTCCGCTCAGACCTACTGTCATTGAGAAAAATGCATTTGTTTGACCACTACTTTTAGGCGACTCTTTCCCAAGAGCCACTGTTACTCATGCTGTGTGCTTTATAGGGCCTCATTTCTACTTTGGGCCACACAAGCCGCAATGGTAGAGTGGTTAGTGTCTCTGCCTGCCATGCAGGATTCAACTCCCCACCTGGGCAAGAGTGGTAACATTACACAACCTACAAACTGCATAGGGCTGCCGGTTTACCACATGGCCAGGCGGTCGCAAGGGTGGCAAGCACATTCAAAGTTTCTTCAGAAACTTTACAAAGTCTAGAACAACACGAGACAATGAGATATAACACATTGAGTATATTGATAATCATCAGTAAAGCCTATTTTGTAACCAAGTGGTTAATGGCAAAGAATATAACAGGTACAACAGTTAGCAAGTTCAGAAAATGAACTTTTTGAAAGCATTTTGCTGTAATGTAAAGTTCAGTCCAGTATACAATCCTGTTTGATTGTAAGGTGTGTTGTGTTGTAAAGTTGTATGCTGCTTTGAGTTTTATGGTTAAAACCTTTGATAGTTGTGAATGTGATTTACGCTATATTTTCACTATTCTTGTGATCTGTCTCTCTACCTGAGTGGCTCATGCAGTCTGTGTGTGTTTATGTTTATTTACTTGAGCAAATAAATGAAGTTTATGTTTGTAATATTATATATATATATACAGTATATATATATAATCGAAATATTTAAAGATTTTCTCATGCGGGGCATGTCCTCAGACCTGCTTCACAGGTGAAAATACGCCCTTGCTTTACACTTAAACAAAGTGTAAGTGCCGCAGGACTTGTTACAATTGCCATGTGTAATTATCATCAGTGGGTTTAATCTAGGTCACTGAAATGTCCTAAATGAAAGCGTTTGCTTTCCATGAGGAAGCTCATCTTGTTGCATAATTCCCCTTCACATGGAATTTCACTGCTCACACACACATACACATACATACAAACCCCACTTCCAAATGCATGAAAACACATATAACCTGGTATAAACACACAAAAAACATACACACATGCAAATGCAAACACACAAAAATGCTCTGTCAGGCATGCACATAAGCTCCAGTGAACACACACACACATAATCACACTTGTACAAACACTTTCATCCATCATCTGTCAGTGAATACACATCACTAAATGCTCCAATATCTTAGTTTTTTGAAAATGCTCCTGAAACCCAATAGATGTTGATAATGAGTCTTAAGCCTCCTTTTCACTTCATATGACATATGAACAGTGATAGACGATGGACCCTATCTTGCATCAGAGTCCCTAAACCCGTTATTTGGGGATTTAGCATTGCGTAAGAGGTGCTCCCCCGCAAAAGCTGCTATCTTGCACACCTGCCGTTATCCCTAAAACACTTGCGCTACCTGTTACATTATGCATATGTGGCAGCTACAGCAATACAATACACATTTAATTCAGGGTGATCAGATGACCCTGACAGTTGCCAGACAACGCCACCCTGGGAATTTCACCCAGAGAATTATCTCGTACATAGACAGGACACACAGGTTCGGCACTCAAGGCAGGAGACGTGGGTTCAAGATGTACAAAATTTTATTTAACAGTTTTAAAAATATAGAATTTCTCTTAAAAAAACACCATTCACACAGGGAGGAAAAAAAAAGGAACCTAATCAGGTGCTGAGGCTTACCGGTTGGACAGGGGCTAGTGAAAGGGAGAGGAATCCACCAAACAAACTAAAAAAATCACCCACACACACGTGACACTCTTAGTCCATGGGCCAGAGCCCAAAATGTCACTTGTCGGAACCACTCAAGGTGGCAAAACTTAATTATGATTTTTGAAAAGATACATGTCTATAGATGATATTTTGGTATGATAACCATTCCTGAGTGGTAGCTGTATCATAGTTATCAGCTCATAAAGTTATCCAACACCTTAGGAAAATTGCATTTCAGACGCTGGTGCATATCCTGGTTTAGGCTCATTTACATGATACTTGTCAATATCTCACAATATTGTCCTTGGTATCATTATAAAGAGGACCTTCTAAGCTTTCATTTAAGCCCAGTTGTGAAGCTTTCTGACCAACATAGAGGTCACTGGAGCTCTTTAAACTGTCAACGTACATTGCTACAATTTTCGCCTAAGCTGTATACCATCTTTGTGCCATCTGAGAACAACAAGGACACAATATACAAAAACTGGTATACTCACAGGACCGTAAGGATTCAGGAAATGTATAATATACCTATACTATATTATTGTTATAGGTCATTGTGTTGCAATAGCCACTAGATTGCACTGTGCCAGTTTGCTGGGTTGGCAGTTAGTGAAATGCAGCATGAATAGAATAAGAGAGAACAAGAAGTAGAGAGACAGCCATGTGTTCTTCTGAAGGGGCTTCCTGCAAACAAGGCAATGTGCTTTAAAATTATAATCCTAAACACAATATATCTATTTTAATGAATATGACTGTAGAGAGCATAGAGTATTGTCTTTGTCACCAGTAGTCATTGTTTGTGTTGGATGTTTACAGATATGTTTACAATATCCCACATTGCTAAGGCTGAAGACTGAGGCTAGCACCTTCTGGAAGCATATTTGTAAGGTTGTTTAATGTGAGCCAACATGATTTATGGTTCAAGGAATTGACTGCAAGCTATATTTGTATGAACAGAAGAGTTGCCTTTACAGTTTATTTACCACTGATTCTTGAGACTTTGGCAAAAACATGTCCCACTAAGAATAGTGCCAATTCTTTTGAAAATGAGTCACATTTTGTTATTTAAAATAATCAGGGCTGATCATTTGAGGATGTTTGTTTATAACTGTATTAATTATTTGATTATGTACAAGACCAGCACCCACAAAAGCATGTGTCCTCTGACAAGATGTTATTATTTCAATTTAATATGAAACTGTGAAAAAAATATTTAAAATGCATATTATATATATATGAGATTAAAGAGTGAATTGAAAAGAGCATTTAAAACTACAATGCTGGACAAAGGGTGGGGCCACGACAAAGCAAAAGTGCAGATGCTGATACTGCTGCCAATACTCAGCTTGCCAGAGAGAAAAATCTTGTTTTTGTCCTAGCAAGAATGTCACAAGACCAGTCAGTCAGCAACTGGACAGGCTTCAACATCCTGACTCGTGGTGATGTGACAGTCATCCCTGACAATGTAGGCTACCTGCCTAGTATCAATGCTCCAGCAACACAAATGGCAACTGTCAATGAGGTGCTTAACCAGTTACTAAGCATAAAGCAGTGTTTAGGCCTGCCAGAGATTGTGTGTGTCTTTGACCAAGCCCAGTATGCAAAGGCTGTTGAGATCACATGGAAACATGCTGAGAAGTTCCAGGATATCATCATCAGGCTTAGGGTATTTCACACCATCTGCACACTGCTGGCAATAATTGGAAAGCGTTTCCAAAATGCTGGACTCAGAGACCTGTGCATTTAGTCTGGCGTGATCACAGAAGGCTCCATTGCTGGTGTTATGGATGGCCGCAAGTACAACAGGGCAATGCGACTACACAAGCTCCTGTATGAGGCACTCATGCGATTTACATGGAATGGTTTCCTCTCCTGGTTGAAAGCAACTCACATGAATGACATGGTTCACCTGGATGAAACACTGAAGGCAACTGACAGCCTTGGGGAAAATGTCTCACAAGCCACTTCGAAGGAGGTTCTCCAGAACAGCTCCTGTGCACGCATCATGGAACTGTTTGAAATCTACCGCAAGTTCCTCAGAGCTGGAAACAGCAGCCTCTCAAGCTTCTGGATGTCCTATTTGGACATGGTCGAAATCTTGTTGGGGCTCATCTGAGCATCCAGAGAGGGAGACTGGATGCTACACTTGGCAAGCATTCGAGCAATGATCCCATGAAGCTTCGCTTATGACAGGATACTGTGCACGCTACCTCCCCTACTACTACGCCCAGATATCTCAGCTGCCCATCACAAACCCAGATGTGTACACAGAATTTATGAAAGGAGGCTTCTCTGTTCAACTGGGCTCCACCAATCCCTTCGGCCGTGTCCCTGTTGATCAAGCTATCGAAGAGACAGTGAACAAAGACACCCAGACAGCTGGAGGGACAAAGGGATTCAGCTTGAAGTCAGGAGCCGTAGCCAAATATGACCTAACCGCTGAGTACAGAAGCATGTAACTCAGACAACTGAGACACCTGACAGGTCAAGGCACGTCCAAACTGTCCCATCCAGATCCACAGGGTCCAAGGATCAAGAGAGATGAAGCAGATGTCCAGTCTCTCATTGACCTTATGGAGAACGAGCGGTTCAATCCTATGCCTCCTGATAAAAACGATCTGGTTAGCCTGTCCACTGGCTCTATGGCTCCACCTGATGCGACCAGAGATCTCCTGAAAGCCCATGAGACAGGAGAGGAGACCTATTAGGCATTCAAGAAAACAAGGTTAGATGAGATTACACAACCTATAAAATTCCATTACAAGATGACCAAGCAAGGTCTGAAGACATTCTCTAGCGTCAGCACAAAAAAAGCTATAGGAAAGAAAGGATAGGATGTGGTGCTGAAGGCAGACAGAAACCTATTCAGCCACATGATCCTGTTGGCTAAAAGTAGGAAGATAAATATGAAGGATGTCCTTGCCCATCCACTGGGCCCACTGCAATGGGCACTCGCAAATGCTGATGGGTCCTTACAGAAAACAAACAAGGCTGCACTTGCCAGAGAGCTGGAAAAGAATGTGTCTCCAGCAGAACAGATCCCAAACCCATCCACTTCCATCATTGATGGGATGAGCCTGGTCCAGAAAATGAATGGGAGCAACAAAACCTTTGGACAGGTGGCAGAGTCACTCTTCACTCAGGTCCTCCATGAGGGTGCTCAGAGTCAGAGGATTGATGTTGTGTTTGATGTTTACCACCAGAAATCAATCAAAGATGCTGAATGACTGAATCAGGGTGCAGACACCACTGTCCAGTACAAGAACCTGGCAGGAGGACACCACACACAGCAGTGGAGAGCATTCCTGTGTAGTCCTTCCAACAAGACCAGTCTCATCAGGTTTCTGGTGGAAGAGCGGAAACTCTCACAATACAGAGAGAGGCTGTATAGCAAGGTGTTGTACATGACCTGTGAGGAAACCTGCTACAGGTTGAGAGATGATGGGTGTGAAGAAGTAGCAGAGCTGACACCCGCCTGCTCCTGCATGCTTCGAATGCCGCAAACATGGGCTCAAAAGCAGTCATCATCACAGCTGAGGACACTGATGTCATGGTACTTTGTCTTGCCTTCCAGAAGGACATCACCTGTCCCATCTACATGAATTGTGGTACAAAGAACTGCACACAATATGTGGACATCAGCAAACTGGCAAGCTCAGTTGGAGACAGCCTCTGTGACAGTCTAATTGGCTTACACGCCTTCACTGGGTGTGACACTGCCAGTGCATTTGCTGGTCGAGGGAAGCTGAATGCCCTGAAGACAGT
>OMLB01058212.1:0-21260 GCA_900302555.1 Myripristis jacobus
TTTTTTTCTTATGTGTTTTTACACTTCTTAGGGCATGAATATTTCTGTGAGTCTCCATACTTCTTTCAGGATGCAGGACTGGTATTACCATGTCATTCTACTAGTATTAATATGTTTTCAGCAACAAGAACTGACAGTCTCTGCATGAACCTCAATGTAGGGGAGCAGCAGAGAGCACTCTAACAGCTGATATGCAATTCCACCATAGAAACCATTGCATTTAGGAGAAAATGACTTTTAAACTGTCTTTTAAGCTGTCCACTGTAGTGACCGCTATGCACCAAAGGGTTAAGACACCATTAATGGGAAATTCACACAAGCTTTGTACAATGAAAAGTTTTTATTGTATTGTTTTCACAACATTTTTTCTGGTCCAGCAAAGAAAACATGTGCCAATACTGTAAACACATTAAAACTTTGGAAGAAGCCTATCAGTAATGTGTGTTTTGAAATCCAAATAATAATTCAGCATGTTATGATTGATTTCACACTGATTATGACGTACTGTCATGGATGAATGACTGTCATGGGTCCCTAATTGCTTCTTGTGATGTTTGGCTGTGAGAGAATGTGTGTGTGAGTGTGTGTGTTGACGTACATTATGCTTGCACAGCTCCGAGCGCCTGCATGTCTTCCTGTCTCTTCCTGTGTTGTTTCTCTGTGTTGCTGCTGATACTGACTGTCACTGACGTGTTTGTCTACTCAGGAAGCTTGAGAAGCAGAAAGAGAAGAAGAGAAAGGAGGAGCAGAAGAGGAAGATCGCCAGTTTATCATTTAATCCAGACGATGAAGAAGATGAAGAGGAGAACGAGGAGGAGGAGGAAGAGGAAGATTGTGAGTACAGATGTCAGGTTAAGACATAAAATTAACTATTGATTTTGTGTATGAGCTTTGGCTTAACGAGAAAGTCCTGTTATTACAGCAAGGTCTATGAATGGAGGCCGTCATTTCACCCAATCACAGCTGCGTTTTGACCGGTTAAAAGTAATGAATAAGAAATATGTTAAATTCAAGCATGTTCATACCAAGGTGTTCACACAGCATACAGACCAGGGATTACTCGAGGAAAAAAGAGGCTTTCAGTCTAACGGACCAATCAATCCAAGGAGATTGATTTCCATATTGGAAAATGATTGATACCTTTAAGTAGTTGCTCGGTGTTGGGATTTAGTTTACTCAGTGTTTAGTGAGTTTTGTATCAGTTTGATTCAAGACTTCCGATTTTTTTCACCAGCCTTTGACACAGCCCTTCTCTCTGTGGAAAATGTCTGATTCTGTCTCCTAGATGCCCCAGTGAAGAAGAAGAAGCAGCTGGGGAAGAACCCAGATGTGGACACTAGTTTCCTGCCTGACCGAGACAGAGAGGTGAGCCCTACACATGTGATACTTGTTGGGGGCTTTTATATTGGAAAAAAAAAAAAATTCTCTGCCTGGCTTTCTGTTTTTTTCTTCTTTTTAGTATTTCTTTTACATGCTTTGTCCCATTAGATGTTGTGTATGGCAGTTTCTTTAATAGCACTTTGCTTGCTGCAAGTGTTAAGTTCCTATATTGTTACAAAGTAGTAGTATTATTATAATCATGCTCATAAAGTGATAGGAGTGTCAGTTCTAGACTGTGACTTACATACTCGTGTTTTTGCATCATTTTGTAATATCGATATAGACTTCCTTTTTCATTTATTCGATTTTGGCGTCCTGATGTGTTTAGGAGGAGGAGAACCGTCTCAGAGAGGAGCTCAGGCAGGAGTGGGAGCGCAAGCAGGAGAAGATCAAGAGTGAGTGGCAGGATTACACACACACACACACCTCTTTATCTTCTTCTTACTCAAACCACAGAAAGCTTAAAAGTAACATGAGCATGACGGCAGACCAATATCCCCCACTTGAGAACTACAGACAGACAAAATCCAAAGTAATGATGTTGTCATGTCTCATGTTTCCTTTCAGGTGAGGAGATTGAAATCACATTCAGCTACTGGGATGGATCTGGACATCGTAAGACTGTCAAGGTAGAGCATGATGAGTTGTATTACAGGTTGTGAATCAAAGATGACCATTAACGATGAACAAATCGAATGCAGCAGCTGCCCGCTATTTATTCAATTTTCCTCATTGTTCGGGTAAAGGCATCCTCTGTCTTAGCTAGAATCCATAAATGTACCCCTCTTCTCAAGTGTGCCTATAAGGGTAAATGAGTTGTGCACTTTCCCATCATCCCTTGTGCAAAAACATATCTGGTTACTGTCTCTCTCCTGCAGATGAGGAAGGGCAATACCATCCAGAGCTTCCTTCAGAGGGCTCTGGAGGTCCTCAGGAAGGACTTCAGTGAGTTAAGGTGAGAAACTGAGGAGGAAAAACAAAAAACAATCCACGATCATGCGTTATTAGAATTTCATGACAGCTCATCCACGAGGAGCAGCAAAGGCACACTGTCAGTTACGCTGATGTGTGTTGTATACCTGATGATGATTGGCTCTCTTCCTTTTTATCATCTTTTTTCCCCACATACCACACACTCCTTTGTTTTTCTAGTCCGTCTTGCCAGTGTGAGCTGGACAGAGCTAATCATGTCTTATTCCTGTATGCATTTCCAACGTGTGTAGTGTGTGGCCCATGTTAAGGGTTGGGTTTGGGATTGCAGTGTGTAGGACTTCTGCACACCGTGTAATATGCAATGCTGCATTCATCTGCAATGTTTTGGTGCCAGACCTTTAACAGGTCTGATGAAACCATCCTCTGATTCACTCGTCTCTCCTTCACAGCTGTCTCATGGAATAGGTATACACAGTGTTCTTTTGAGTCACAGCTGAAAAATACAGTTTTAATAATGAGAAAGTCTGAAGATAATTTTTCTTGTGAGTCAGCCGAAATTCTTTTGTAATGCCTAGTCCTGAAAAAAAAATGACACTATATCAAGCTGTTGTTTCTGCCAGATCAAATGTTTTTATCATTTGGAGATCAAAGAGAGGCTTCATTGACTCATTACTCAATTATTCACCTAAGTGTTATTCAAGAGAAGTGTCGTGTTGGCCTTTATCCATTACTCACACACTGTTTCTGGGATTTCTGTCAGGCTTTGACACGGCCTTGAATTAGTTTGCATCAGATTTTGGTTTTCATCACACCCGAGCGTGTCTGTCTTGGAACTGTGGTGACATTCATGTTGGTGTTAAGTCGTATCTGTCCTCCTCCCTGTGCAGATCTGCTGGAGTGGAGCAGCTGATGTACATCAAGGAAGATTTGATAATCCCTCATGTGAGTACAGAGTGTATCTGTGAAACGCCCATGAAACAACATCCAGTCAGTGAGTTAGGGATGGTACCTACAGTGAGTGACAGCTGCACTATTGCTTCACTTTCATACGGTTGCACTTGTGTCAACACATGTAACGTGAGTCACGATTCTCAAGAAACACAGATGGCTTTGCACTCTGCACGAACTGGTAGCACCAATAGACTTCATGTAGTCCATCAAATGGACATCTTGTTATGGAAATGTATAATTGTAACTGATCATCCAGACCAGCAAGTTCTTAAAATAGCTTTGTTAACGAATGGTGTGAATAACTAAAGCAGAGAATGGATTCATTTGACTGAATAAGAAATGAGGGTTATGCTTTCTGAAGGCTGTCAGAGAGGATGAACCTCCACTGATACTTCAGCAAAGCCAGGCCTTGCTTTGTGTCCTTGACCTGCTTTGAGTTCCAAGGTCAAGATGGAAAGTTAAAAACATCAGCAAAACAGGCCAGGTCACCTAGCTCCGATGTACTCTGTAATTGCTCCAAAAGGTGTGGCAGTTTTGACATGCACAGGATTTAATTGCATAGTGGAATGGACAGTGGTATGTTGACACAATCAATCTTACCAAACTCCCTCTCTCTCACAGCACCACAGTTTTTACGACTTCATTGTAACAAAAGCTAGAGGAAAATCGGGTAAGTCAGCACAAGATGTGCCCTAGTCAGTTATTTGTTGCAGATATTACATTCACCCAAATGGCAGTATTTGGATATTTATTATGTTCTGCGCAATAAATGTGATTAAAGTAGGTTCTCTCAATCTTCCACAGGTCCTCTCTTCAGTTTTGACGTCCACGATGATATTCGACTGGTGAACGACGCCACTGTGGAGAAAGATGAGGTGAGGATATGAGGGGACATCTTTCATTTTCAGATTATCACACAACTAGTCACTCGTTTTCCATATTTGCGTTAAAAAATGAGATTTTATTCATTTGAGCAAGGCACATTTACCTCAGATTTTCAAAAAAATATCACTATAGTCCATAATGAGAAGTGTGTAAGTTCCCTGCCTCTCATTCTTATGTGCACCCTCTGGCTTAGTGGTTTGAGAACACACAACCTATCATTTCATTCAGCAACTTGAGTATGACGTGACTAAATTATGAATAAAATCTTACTGAATTTAAAGCTAAAAGTTAAAGGGCTTTAGACTGAGGATTCAATTTAAAAATTATGTCAGAATTTCACAAAATAAACTCTGTGCCAAAAGTGTTTGATTTGTCTTCATCCAGTCTCACGCAGGCAAAGTGGTCCTGAGGAGCTGGTATGAGAAGAACAAGCACATCTTCCCTGCCAGTCGCTGGGAGCCATACGACCCAGAGAAGAAATGGGACAAATATACGGTGAGAAATAGTTTGCCATGTGCCTGCACACCTTGTTAAGTAGCAAATCACCCAGCTTGTCCACCGACCTCAGTGAAGTTTCATCTCCTCGTGTCATCTGTTCTTTTACACACAAATAGTGCTCACATGCCTTATTGGTCGCTTGTATCTCCGTCGTAAATGAAAAGCAGATTTTTCAGATTGGGAAAGTGTTTACTAGCATTGTTTCAGTATCACACACACAAAGTGTTGTCTCAAGATGACTACATAATTGGGCAATTTCACTTAGCTGAAGCATTTCCAGAAGCCTGTCTGGTCTTGTTAGCTAACTCTCACTTACTCAGTGAGAGTTAGCTAATATTTAATTGGTGTGCAGTGTCCCTGTCCAGTGAATATGAAAAAAATGTTAGTTGTGCCCCAGGTGAAATTGAAATGCCAGATACACAGAAAAGGATATAAATAGAATGGATGGGGCATACTAAGTGACTAAGTGAGCTTTTCTTCTACTTCATGCTTCTGCTGTTGAGTGACTCTGAATCACGCCGAGTTGGGCAAAGGGCTGGGCTTCACACGTCGGAACACAGTGTCTGTTGTCTTTCCTGAATTGTAACTTGCCATGGCTAAATGCCTCCAGACAGGTTCTTACTCAACAAAGCATTAGCTGGGCTTTGAAAATAAAAACAATGCTACAACTTGGAAGTATAGTCTGTTCGTTAACATGGACGTTGGCAGGATGCCACTTGGGCTGTTAGGCAGGACTGAGGAAGTTTGGTCAAATGATGCTAATGATCTTTACCTTGATGTCTGGGTGGTGGATGATAATACTCTGCACAGCTTGATTGGCTGTGTTACAGCGTTATGAACATTTGCAGGCCTACAGCAAGAACACTTGCAACATTGCTTGTATTTGTACTTAACACTGAGTTGTGCCATGGCAGTGCAAGCAAAGAAGATTTAGGAAAAACAAAACATATGACTTTGGTATTGGTTTACATTTTCAGGGATGCAAAAATATGAGAGGGTATCCAAAAGCTGTTCAGTATAAGACTCCATGTTCTTTGAATTAATGGTCTCTTTATCCAGATACTCAGTGTAGAAAAAGTACATGGCACATTTCCAAATGTGAACACTGAGCTTGTGTAACAAAGCAGACATTCATTTCACATAGTGAAACGCTTAGTGAAGAGAAAATCCCCAGGTTTTCTTTAGAGCTGCACAATATTAGGGAAAAAAAATCTTCTGCAGTATATATTGTGATAAGAAAAGATACAAGTTTAGCAACTCTGACACTGGTAAACACAAGTGGAGGGAGAACAGATGGAGAGGTATTTGGGAAAAACAACATACACTGTGTTTCCTAATAACCTTGACAAATGAATTGAGCCTGCAGTCACTGTCAACAAACTCTGTGAATCCAAGAACCCTTAAATCAGACAAAATTATATCAAGATTAGTATTGTATCAGGCAGCAGAAAAGTTGTAGCATGACTGTTGTGCCTTACATGATGTTGTGTGTGACTATGGCGATGCTGAAATGGCATTTTGTGCAGCTCTAGTTTTCTTCTGCCAAAGCGCCCGTGCTGCCACGTCTTGTTGTGTGGGCATGCTCTCTGCTCTGGCACCATTTCCCCATCTAGGTGCCTGGCAGAATTTGGGCAATTTTTCTGGAATGGAGTCATTGACAAGCACTGTAAATCAGCCAGTATCCCCAGGCGGATTAGATGAGTTTGTTAAAAGTGATTGATTTATTGACTGTCAGAACTCCTCCCAATAACTGCTCTTGTTTTTTTTTTTTTGTTTTTTTTTGTGTTTGCTTTTCAGATCCGGTGAAGTGGTGGTCCTCTCCAGCCTCTGCAGTTCTTAACACAAACCATTTTATTCCCCCATTTTGTTATTATTGTATCATCATAACAGGTTTCTTTAAAAAGAGTATAAATGATCACCCAATTCTGTATTATACAAGAGCCAACTGAATACCCCAAGTTTTATACTTCCTTTTGAATTTATGGGAAATAGACTTCATTTGCAAAAAATATAAATCTTTCTGTTGTCCACAGATGTGCTTCCCACAGGAAGACAACACATGGGTTAAGATAAACATTTGATTTATTATTTTTTTTGTGAAATGTTAGATCTCCAGAAACGTATTTGAATTGCCTTTGCAATGTTTGCTGAGTCTTCAACCCTCACTTGTATGTAAATAGCTTATGAACTATGTTGCAGCAACTCTGTTGAATAAAATAAATCTGGTTATGATTTATTGGACGGAGATGAAAGTCGTGTTTCTTTGGCAGTGCAGCAGTGGACGCTTGCCACTCGCATACTTTTGGATCGCTGGGCCTCTCGAGCACGGTATGTGTGTGGTGAATGTGGTTCAGGCTAGAGACGTTGAACTGACTTTCGAGCCAATCATGTCATGTCTCCTCTGCCCTCAGGGACAGATCCAACTAGTCCAGGGGCGTAGCACAAATGCGCACAGGGAGCTCGCTGCCTGTGTATTATCAGCTTCCCCGCCCGTAGCCTAAAGATATACCACTCCCCTCATCGTCTTTCTCCCCTCCCTCCCTCTCTCCTGCCTCGCTGCCACTCACAGCTACACACCCTCCACGGCCGTCAACATCCACTGCTCCTCCAGTGCTAACCAGCAAGGGTGGCTGCATGAAGAAAGTCTGAAATAGCGTGTTTGTCTTGTGGTTTGACACCAGTTGCTGCCAGTGGCACAGAGTCATGTTGACTGTAGAAACATGTGGAGGGAAGCGCTCATTCTCTACCTGCTCCTGACATCTCTTCAGCTCCTCCTGGCTCAGGAAAATCTCACCGCTGCTACCTCTCCTCAGGACTGCAGCCTGGAATGTGTGCAACAGGTAAACTAAAACTAATATTTACACCTTTTTGACCTTCTAGGGTTTTGTTAAGCCTCACTGAAGGAGACAGTAACCCTACTGTCCTAGTAAGTGTCTATTATGGCGTTATTACCAACCTAAACTGGACACAGTTACACAGTATTTTGTTCAATTGATGGGTAATAGTGGAGGGTTTCCTCAAGCATTTCAGTTGTAGTTTTTATGAATATTTACCCAAAAATACACTATAATTTACGATGTGTTCATTGGGTAAATTAGTAAGTAGTGTACTGGAAAAGGAAGGGTTACCGAGGAGACGACTAAAAAAGGATAAATTCTAGGTGAGTCGCTCCCTTCTCCAACATCTGCAGTTGTTTACATCTTTTCTCATGAATGTATATTTTTAAAAGGTCAAGTGCAATAATATCTGTAAGAAAAAAAACAAAAAACAACTTGAATGGACTCCAAATGATGTAAACCCGTCTTTAAGCAGCTGCAGCCGTGGAGAAGTTACAGTATGTTGACATGCTCTTACTGGCTGAGTTATGCATACTTCACTGCCGATTGTACTGCCTGTGTCATAAAAGCTGTCAACATGTTTGTCTATCCAGGGCAGAAATTAAGATGGGGTTCAGATTTTTGTCCAACATTTTTTTATGACTTCCATAACATAAGCCTGTGCCAATGTCTTGGTTTTTGTTGTTGCAATAAATTGTCCTCAGATCAAGAGTGCGTAATCCAAGTTGACAGTTAAATTTCTTTTTCAGAGCAATATACTGAACACCAACCAAAATCTACAGTCTCACAAAAAGTAAGGAATTTGGAAACGGGGGATGCAAAATGTGTGTACACGTAGTTGTCCTCACCAAACGCATAGTTTTCATGTTTATCCAATCTTTATGACAATTACTGAAGTGCCAAGAGATGGAAATGATGTTTTGGTGTGTTACGCTGAGCTTTCCGCCATGACCTGACAAAGCCTTCTGGCAAAACCTCATTTCTTTGGTGTGTTTGCTGTTCTGCATGTGTCAACAAAACTTATATTCAATAAATCAAGAAGGAGCTTCAAAGCAACATCCTCATGGAAGACTCCAGATCTCATCTTTTGAGGTTTCCTTTTTCCTTTTTTAAAATTTTCATTTGTTTTGCTTTTCACCCTGATAAGGTTAATCACCACAAACTGTAGCTTTGTGCACACAGACCATGTGCCTATACCATACATCTCATAGCTTCATGAAGACTAGACTCAGAATGAAAATGAACATTTTGCATTTTCCTGTGTAAGTTCAAATATGCTCTTTTTAATGATTAAAACCAGAGAAATGAAGAAAGACAGCCATTCAGACAAAGTCTTGTGACACCACAAGACTGTGGTGTCACATCTTGCCAAAATCATTTGAAAAGTATGACTTGACTATGATTGAAAATTCAGGGAATTTTGGAGTTCATCTTTGTGTCTCCAATCCATTTGTACATTTGTAAGTTCAGTTGTAAAACTTGAGAAAAACACTGTAATAACAACAGCAGCAGCTCCAGGCTATGTGACTATGCCATCACAGCTTTGAGGTTTTATGTTTCAAAGTCTGAAAGGGGAAAAAAAAAAAAGTTGTTTACAGTTGTCAATAGTAGCTTCACTACATAAAAATGCATGGCTGTCGGCTCTCTCTGATCCATCTTGGTGAGGTGATGTTTGTGATCTTTTTCATAACACCTTCAGTCTTCCAACAGCAACAGAGGCGTGACAGAGTAGATTGTAGATTTTTGTGTTACCAGATATATTGAAGCCAAACTGCTCTTGCTCAGATCCAGCGATCAATATGTGTGTTATGTTTGTGTTGGAAAAACACACATGCTGTAAGTCTGTTAGCAGAAAACCTGTTGGTTGTGAAGCACATGGCAAACATAATCATGCTCTCCTGAGCTTGCGTGCAAGCATGTGTTCAGGTTACAAAAACTCTGGAATTCTGGTTTGACAATTTTTCTGTCCCTACACACACACACGCACACACACACATACACACATACACACACGCACACAATAAATAATTAACTGAACTTCCATATTTATATAGCATTTTTTCTGATAAGCCTCTGAAAGCTCTCTGATAAAAGAATGTTTTAAGAAGAGATTTAAAAGCCTCTTAGAGATGTTGCCTGCCTGGGAAGACATGCAGACACATGCTCTCTCTCTCTCTCTCTCTCTCTCTCTCTCTCTCTCTCATATATGCACTCTGCCTGAGGGAGGTGCAGCTTTTCTTCCTCTCATTTTCTCCAGCTGCTTGCCCAGTTATGACCTCTAGAGCCTTTGCCAAAAACCTGAAATACAAGCCAATTATGTATATATGTGTGCTCCTCTCGCCATCCACCCTGATTGGTTGACTCAGTCAAAGTGAAGTTTTTGCATCAGCACATAATGAGTTGTACATTTTTTTTTTTACAGTTTTGATGATGCCATTAAATCTAAATTGAATGGCTAAAGTTATAATAAATATAACAAACCTATAATAAAAGAGAGAATAAAGAAATGTTTACAGCACACCAGCCATTATTACAGCTAGTTATTATTTTCCTTTGAAGTCAAGTGTGCTGTGGGATGATCTCTTAAAAACTCTATAGGTAAACGCAGTTTGGCTCCATCTGTGATGCTGTTCTGTGGCCATCTGGAGCTCCTCTCAGTCCTCTTCCACTGTGCCTGCAGGGAAAAGTAACATTAAACGGTCAGAACTGGTCAAAACCCAAGGACAGTTACAAGAAGTTCTGTGGATTGGGAAATGGGGTGTATTGACCAAGAGAAGGAAACTATTGTGCAGTTTATGATGACCTCACCACTGGACCAGAAACAGAGGAGTATTGTTTTATTATTGCCATGGTTTTGCATGATTCCCATGAAAGCCGACCATTGCCAAACCCACTCTGACAGTGTTGTCCATGCAGAGGTTTGCAGCTACTGATAAAAAACAAAACAAAAAACAAATAAATCTTTTCTGGGGAGGAAACCTCTACCCTGTAGGCTGTTCTCTCATTTTAGGTCCTCATCTTCATGGGTTTTAGATTTTTAAAGTGAGAGAGAGAGAAATATGGGGTAGAAATACTGAAAAATGCATATTTTCGGGATGTTTACATATCCTGTACTCCTGTATATCCTGTAATATGTGTGTGGTTATGATGCCAGCCAATGCAAAAACAGCAACAATGGTATGGATAGAGTTTAGACAAGGGCATGTGCTTAAAGCTTTCTGTCATGTTTCCAGCTTGTAGGAATTTAATCTGTCTTGAGTTTGCTTTTGTTTGTGATACTTCTGTGTTTCACGCCTTGAATCTCTGCCAGCAGGTATCGTCTTATCACAGTATGTGGAGGCATATGGTAACTGTGGCGCAGCGGCTGAAATAAACTTTATTCATGCAGCATTTTTCATGCAACAGAATGTGACATGAAGTGCTTCACAAGATTAAAGCAGATTTATGTCATTACAAGGGTTATTATATAGCAGTTTGTTATCTGTTACCGCTTTTTACAATCCCGTTACTTTGTGGGATAAATACTTTACGTTTTTAACATTCTTGTCCTGGACTCAATCCCCATCAGTCTTGGAAACTTACAGTAACTTGGAATTTTCTGGGATCATTTTGACCACAAGCCTTATGTAATGTCATGTTTAAGCAGCATAATAATGTTGTTGTTTTTTTTCATGCACATGCATGTGCATGCCATTATGCAATTTTTTTCTTGCACTTTCCATATTACATTTTGTTAAACTTTGATTCTTATGCATTTTAAAATAATGTGACCTTTATTTATCCAGCTAATAGCCAGTGATGTTAAAAATCAGCATCAGAAGAGGCCTGGAGCATGCAAGTTGCAAACAAGCTACATACAAAAGATTAATTGGGTGAAAAAAATCCAATCAAAATCGCATCAGCTGGAAGGGCAAAAGTCAAAATTGATTATGGGAGTGTATCGTGCTCTCCTCTGCAGGGAGGACCTGGATGTGAATACTGCAGAGTAACCAGAGCTGATGTGCAGAGGATCCTGGGCTTCCGCTCCATTGAAGCGTTTGGAAGTAAGTCTGACTAGCTCTGTCTGACTTATTTACATATGCATTCTGTGCAAAACTGGTTTTAAATCCCAGAATGCCCCCGTGTGCCAAATTTGCCCTTTGGGTTGGTTGAAAAGCATTACAGACGGGGGTACAAATAAAGCGGTGCCATTCCCATCCCAAACTTTTATTGATTATTTACTGCTTGTTACTGCAAAGTCATAGTTAGCTTGTTGTGTTTTTGACCTATACCTTTGTCTGGGATTTACTTGTGAATGTCTAGAAATTTAAAAAATGTATACACATATATATATGTCCACAAGAGAGGAGTGCTGCTTTGATTTAAAAGTCTGGGGACAGAGAGGTGCTCTTTGAAAATGGGGTGTGCACTGAAGTCCAAAAAAAGAAAGTAATCCAATTAAGGCATACTCTTGCCAGTGAAAATATGAGAAAGACTTTATTAAATTGGCTGATGCATGGCAAGATTAAAATGCACCAAGGCTTTGCAGCTCACAGGTCCTGTGAGTCCGTACCTGTGCTTTTTCTGTCATAAAAGATAATTGCTGCCACTCCACATTTTTATATTTCTAAAGTGCTATTTCTGTTAGTTAAAATTACTTTAACTTGAGTGATTTTTTTTCATATTTTGCACAAGCACAACCAGCATTAAAACTTGAGCTCCCGTATCCTTCGTTTTTCAACAGCCAGACCACAGCAATCAGCAAAATAGGTGATGTATGTAATCCATTTTAGTTTCCATTTTCATTTTTAGGCTGTATTCCATGGCCATGTTTCGAACTGCTTGGTGAAGAAGACCCTGAAGTGTGTAAGCACTACGTTCATGCACCGAATGATGTGACGGTGGAGTTTCTACAGGATCCGAACCCAAAATCTGACACCATCGTTGTCTCCTGGAGGCCCAGTCATTACGGTACGTGGACCACAAATCAAGACGGAAAATCACCCGTCTGTCCTCCATCCTATCTTCACAATGTTATTTGTCATGTGCCAGTTCAACCTTTTAATTAAATGTGATTCATTTCAGTTGAATGTCAGATGTGAGATGTGATAAGCTTCGCCCTTTGGATATGCACCAGAATAGGACAGATAGCTGACTTGATCATTCTTGTATGTGACTCATACGATCATTCTGCGGCCTCTCTGACTGCTGAGCTTGACTGAAACATGAGTGGAGATGTGTTTTCTACATGGATCTTTTGCTGTAGCCGTGTTCTCTTTTGTGTTCGTTGCAGGGATCGCCTTCCTGCGAGGCTTTCAGGTGTCCCTCCAGGCCCTGGGAGGGTCTCACATGGCATGCCAGCTCTTTCTCTTCCATCGAAACCTCTCCCTCTCCGCCTCACATGCTCAGAGGGTAGGAAGGATTGCGCTCTCTCTCTTTATTTACCACTTTCATTCTCCCTTTCCCTTTGTCCACATGACAGCACACTAATCAGATACATGTCAGCACACTATGCTGACGTGTAATTACAGGCGGAGGTCTTTTGGCAGCCACTTCCCACGGGAAGGTTTCCTGGTAATTATCAACAGAGAGACACAGAGAAGGAAGTTAAAGTCATAATCTGTGCAATTTTCATTTAAATAGGTTTCTCTCTGTTTTTTGCTTCTCGCTATTTACGGAATGATTTGTATTTCAACTTTTCATATTGAAATAACTGAGTAGATACAAGATACTCTAATCAAATCAAATTCACAAATGCCAAAGTTGATACCTGTGGCAGCGTGGAGTAAGTTCTTCCCGCTCAAACTCGTCTGCTCTGCGTCATTCTCGCTTTTGGTATCATTGATAAAGTTGCCGTCTGGTGCTCCCTGATGGTGGCTGGCAAACCTCAGGGATCTTTATCTGCCCTCTGTCGTGCCGTTCTTTTGTTTTGGAACTGGGTTTTGCTTGTAATATATTACGTGAAAGAAGGAGGCTGGAGATCCTGGAGAGGCAAGTTGTGGCCAGACTGAACAGGGACAAGTACTGTTTTTTTTTTTTCTTTTCTTCAGTTTTTAATTATTCCCAGGCCTGCACTGGAAATATTGCTGCATGGGATTTGTCTATTTTTGTCCGCTTGTAAATAAATACACCTGGACTATATAACTTTGTTTTTTCCCTTTTTCTGCCTCAGCTACTTGGCCAACCTTGCATTGCCACTTCAAAGCACAACATCCCTGGAGGAGCAAATTAAACGCTCAGCAATCAGTCATCACTCAAGTGGGGATAATGTTAATGATGCCAGTTTTACAGAGAGCTCAAAACATTGCACCATAATTTAACCCATCTTAAACACATAACCGGTGCAGTGCAACGTATCATGACCCGCTTTTATGAGCAGCTTTGATATGTCACTCAACAAAATTAGACTCCGCTTTGCCATGTTTGAAGAAAAGCAAGGCCGTCATTACTTTTACGTTGTGCAGGTTTACAAGTCGGACCCTTTCCCTGGCCTCCTCCTGGGAACCCAGTACGCCGTCACCGTCATGGCTCTGCCGGTGCCCGAGCAGTGGGAAAGGTTCTACCACAGCAAGATCTTCTCCACTCGCTGTAAGAGCCCTGATCTCACACACACAGACACACACAGGCACACACACTTGGCATCACTAGAGTGAATGGAAGTAATACAGACAATAGTGAATCTTTAGTAATATGCACATTGTGGTTTTGCAGCATGTGCAGAGAAGAACGGCTTCGAGCAGTGCAAGAAAGGTGAGTGACAACCTTTTTCATGTTGGCCGCCTCAACCTCCCAAAATTTCCCACATTTCCCAGTTGTGTCAAGAAATGCCAAGCAGTTACAACCGTGCCTTCTTTCCATCAAATGTTTTTATCTGTTTGTGAGGCTAAGAGTTTGACACCCCACATAAGGACTAGAATCAGGAGAATCAGACACATATTCATGCCAAGTATGTTGTGCTTTTGTGCAGATTTGATTGATTTCTGCTGCTCTGGTTGTAGACTGGTACCCCAAACATATTGACGTCCAGCAGAACGGGACCGATGTCACCGTGACCTTTAACCTCGCTCCTCCAAACCTGGGCATCAAAGCCTACTTCTCATTGTGCTATGCAAATGGCATGAAGAAATACATGAACATCAGACCTGTGAGTGACGGCTTCTTCTGCAGTTTTGTATTGTACTGTGTTTTTATGTTTTAGCTATTACATACGCTATTTCTACTGTAAACATAATTAATAGTCAAGTGAATTTACTAGCTCTGTTAACTCTTCCTCTGCAGAATTCCAGCAAAAACACGACTCACCACAGCTATCAGCTGCACGGCCTCCAAGAAGGAATCAATTACACTTGTGAGGTAAAATGAAAGCGAATTAAAAGTAATGAGCACTTGATCATTACTACAAAATATTAAAATAATTACCTACCTAAGACTAATTTCCCCCAAAGATCACTCTTTTGTAAGTCTTCAGATAGCTGATGAATTTTCTATGCTGAATCTTAGTGAAATGCTCATAATAATTTTGTAAAAAAAAAAAAATAAATAGTTGCCTCATATTTACAGTGGTGGATTTCTCCATTTTGGATAAAACTCTTCAGTTCTACTTAATATTTAGCCGCCGTGACATAAAAACATGAAACAATTACTGAGCTAAATCACTTGTTCACATCATTTTGTGCATCACAGATTGCAGCCGATGAAGTGGATGCAGTGAGGAAAACATTCAGCGTCCTGATCATGCCCGTTCAACAAAGTACGTCCCTTTGATCCGGATGAACCACACAAAATAAATCAAGTGTCTCAAGTGTCTTAGATGTGACTGCTTTCAATTACTGAACCTCCGCTCTGTAAGGTCGGGCACTGATCTGTCATATAACCTTAATTCCCTGTCCAGAGGCCTTGCCGCTCACTGCCATCTCCCCCCTGGCTCTGATCCTTCTACTTGGCCTTTCCTTGGCAGCCATATTTACAATCCTGCTGGCTGTCCTTATCAAGAGGAGGCCCAAGCTGCAGATGAAGAAATCATTCATAAGGCCAGGTGCATACTTCATCTAAGACAGCTCCATATGCATGCACACTAAATTCAGCCGCCTGTCTGTGAGCTCCTGTACGGATGTGATATGGAGCTTTTGTTTTGTTTTCTTATTCATTCAGACGTTATTGAGCATCATCAACAGAGGAGCACCGTCGGGGAAGTGATGTTGCCACCGAGCAACAGGTCGACCCCTCCTCGTCTTCTGATTTGCTACAGCCGCCAAGATGGCCCCGCCCATGTTCGAGCCGTCATGCAGTTAGGCGTCTTCATACAACAGCACATGGCCACTAAGGTAGAACGCTGACTATAATATTTGATTAGCTGCCAACTATCAAATTAATCACCAACTATTTTGATAATTGATTAATCATTTTGAGGCATTTTTAAGAAGACAATTTCCAAATTCTCTGATTCCAGCTTCTGAGATGTAAATATTTCTGGTTTCTTTAGTCTTCTATGCCAGTAAACTAAATATCCTCTCGTTGTGGACTGTGGGTTGGGACAAAACAAGACATTTGAGGACATCATCTTGGGCTGTGGGAAATTGTGATCAACATTTTCCACCATTTCTATGGCCAAACAGATAATTGATTAATTAAGAAAGTAATGGACAGATTAATCGATGATGAAAAGATTTGTTAGCTGCAGCTTTAATAAACATATTTGGGGAGATGAATCAATCAAATACATTGAAATGACAAACAGAGGAAGTGATAAAGGCAGTTAAGAGCTCCTTGTATGAATACGTGCTGTAAATTCATTCAGGAAACAAGCTGTGTTTTTCCCACTTACCCCTAGTGCAGTCTTTTGTGGGATCTGGTGAGGTTTCCCTATCTCCTGTCATCCCGATACAACTGTCAAAAATTTACATGTGAAAAACTCAGCGGCTACAGATCTTTGTATAATCTATCACACAGATACCTGACATAATCCACAGGCCTCAGGACTGAAGAGTTTTTTGTTGGGAACCATTTCCTGTCTAAGAGAAAGAAAGAGTGCTGAGAGACAGCATGTTGGAAAATATCTTTTCTTCTTTTTATGTGTTGGAGGAACTATTCCTTTGATTTCAACAACCTGCCAATAATTTGATGTTTCAACTTGTTATTTTTTCCTTTATCTTTTGAGTGTATTCATACAGCAGTTTGATATGAGACTCTTCTCTGTTTTTACCACCAGGTCTGCCTAGACCTGTGGGACTCCCTGAGTGTAGCCGAGGAGGGCACCATGGGCTGGCACTGCCGGCAAATCCAGGAGTGCGACTTTGTCTTGGTAATCTGTTCCCGAGGCCTAAACTACAGGTCTCAGCTGTCTTGCCTGGACACAGAGGCTGATTATGATGAGCATGAGGAGGCAGACAAAGAGCTGGGCTGGGGGTCCAACACCTCCAGCTGTGCTGCAGCCATCCCCCTTATCAGAATGGAGGTGGGCCACGCCATAGCCAGGGGGCGGGACCTGTCCAAATACATGGCAGCCACTTTTGAGTACTCCGAGGAGACGGACATCCCCACTGAGCTGAGGCTGGTGTCTCACTACACCTTGACCAGGGACTTGCCTCTGCTCTTCTCCCACCTCCACGGGGTGGCTCTGCACAGACCCGGGAGGTGCCTGAAGATAGAGCAAGTCTCAGAGGAGGGGTTCACTAAGTCACCAGCAGGAGCAGCTCTGCAGCTGGCTATCTGTGAGGCCACGATGGCGCTGAGGGACAAAGAGCTCCACCACATGGAAGGAAGAGACTAAGCAATAAATGGCCAGTAAAGCCATCCTGTTAATCTCCTCAAATGTTCTCGAGAAGGATTGTATCTGTATCTGTAAAATCAATCCAAGCTACTTGTTCACATAATTGGTGCATTTCAAACGCTTGATTCCCTGTTGAGTTTTATGTGATTACTTGCAGATGCCAGTTATACCAAGACAGATGCATTGTGATTGTATCATGAGCCTTTGTGCGTGTGTGTGCGTGTGTGCGTGTGCGTGTGTGTGTGTGTGTGAGTGCAAACTGTTGCACTGAAAAAGAACTGAAGGGTCCATTTAAGAGACTGCATGGTTATAGGTGCACAAGTAACTAGAAGACACGGTGAAAGCCATTGTAAATTGTAAAACATTTATACTGTATGCATTGTAAATAAATATAGACATAAACAGCAGCAGTTGTAGCCAGTTCAGTGGTCTGTCCACTGGTCATTGTCACTAACAGTGACCACTGGTCACTACCACCAGTGCTGGGGCAAAATGTCACAATGTCATAATCCTTTGTAATTATGCCTATATTATTATTATTGTTGCACTGTATATTGCATTTTAAAATATCATAAAAGCTTAATCATTTTATCTATTAAATATACTTCATCAATAATACCTATATTTTTATCGTTGCTCTATTGCATTTTAAAATATCATAAAATCATAATCATTTTTCTATTAAATATACTTCATCAGTAATAATACCTATATTCTTATGTTGCACTGTATGTTGCATTTTATGTGGTTATACCAGGTATTCATCTATCTATCTATCTATCTATAGCATGTGAGTAGATATTTTACTTAACTATTTATAAATATGAAACATGTGGTCCATATGGTTCTTGTTGTTCAGTGTCCATCGTGTGGTCCTTGTGGTCCATTAGTTGGTCAGTGGTCCCTTGTGTAGTCCGTCCATGGTCCTGAACTGGTCCAGACCATAATGAACATGTGAGGGACCACTGAACATCCGGTGTGGACCATGATGACCCCCTCTCAAAATAAACTCATCCATCCTAAAGAAAAAAAGATAAGGGTCATGTTCCCTCTTATGTGTCTCACGAAAGAATTTATTACATTTGAAATGTTGTACATCTCTGATCTTTTTTTTCCAGCCCTGATCTCTCTTCATCTCAAGAAATGAGATTAATGTTGCTTTGTGAGATTTCCCTAAAAAAAAACACACACATTCAACATTATCTCTATATACACACATAGTTGTTGACTAAGCCTCTCTGTGCACTTTTTATTCTCATATTAATATATTATTAGCCCTTTAATTGTATGTGAGATAACATATATGGATTTTTTTTCTCCTCTTGTATACTCCTAATAAATTAAAATAATAACTTTTAAAAATTACTCTGCTTTGGCTCATAATGCATATTATTCTCCTCTGTGTCTGGTATCCAGATCTTATGGTAAACTATATCAGACAGGGCTATGCTTGGCAGACCCCATTCCTAGAAATGTTTATTAAGGCTCCACTATGTTATTATTTCGGAAAAAGTCAGTAAGTCAGTCAGTAAGACAGCAGTCTCTTGGCCAAGCCACTATATACGGTCGATGCAGACAGTCTAGTTTTAGCGCTTCGGGTGTTGTAGGGTTGCCAAGCTGGAAGAAAACAAATAAGTGTCTATACTATAAATTTGATCTTAGAACATTTGTGAAGAGATTAATCATTTCATTCCTGCACGACAATGGTTGAAATTGGTGTTGTGAGGCATTCAGTGTGATAATCTCGTTTTCAAATTGAGATGTGTTGAAAATAGCTCCCGTAACTGCGCGTTAGTTGCGTGATAATGAAAATCTGGCAACCCCGGCGAAGCTTTCATCAGTTTTGTGATTCAGTGGTTCCCTCCCTTGTGTGACAGACAGCGTGCAGAGATGGTGCTCGATTTGGACCTGTTTCGGACCGACAAAGGCGGCGATCCAGAAGTCGTCCGTGAGACTCAGAGGAAGAGGTTTAAAGATGTTACACTCGTGGATAAACTGGTCGCCGCGGATACAGAGTGGAGAAAATGTAAGTGTCAAAGGGCTTTCCATTTCCTGTAGTAGCGTTAGTAGCTAACCGTAGCACATTGGCTAGCTAATGATGCTAACGTTAGCCTAGCCGTGGTTCCCCAACGAATATGTCAGTTTGATGTTGCCGTGTTGTTCGGCAGCTGTGTGCCCACTTGAGGACATAACTCAAGATATTTTACCATTCACTAGAGTTCAGTCTTCCATTCGGTGTCACCGAACACACGAAACAGCTCTTCTTTCAGTATTTCAACGTTAAATGCTTGGTTCTACTTTTCTTTCCACCATTTTTTAACGCCATAGCTCATGACGTTGCACTGCGGTGGACGATAGTGAGCACTGTGGATCATGTCAAAAAGTTGTCATTTTATTGAAATACTATTACCGTTGTTGGGTGGATCAAACATACGCCGAATTAACAAGTGGACACTAAATATTAGCAAAATGTCCCACTTTGTGTTCTTTGAGACGGTAATATTTTCCTACAAGCAATACAGTATATAATTGCCATAATTCTTAACGACCTTCGGTTTGTGCTCTCTGTATGCGGTAGAGAACAGCTTCCGTCTGGGCTAATGTTAGCGCAGCTAGCATCATACATTGAACCAAAACGAAACCATATGGTTGTTTAACGTTCGCCCCCTTAATGAACATGTTGGTGTTCCCTGTCTGCTCATTTTGAACATCATGTTTACAGATCAGATAGGACAATTCATTAACGTTTAGCTGTGCTGGCTTTGCGGTCCCAGTTGATACTGTACAATCTGATGCAATCCCAGCTGGTGGCGTGTCAGGTCAACCTCGCCCTGCAGTGTAAGGGCAGGCTAAGATTGTGTATGATAGTGTTGCACAGTGTTGACATCGTAGAAGTTATGCATGGAGGTGGCTTTTTCACACATAAACCCAACATTTGATTATATGATGGTGAGCTGCAACTACAGTTATCGGCTGGCATTAAGTATCATGGTCCTGCTACTGCAACACAAAAGGCAAGCCCAACTCCAACATGACTGACAGACTTTCTCCAACGTTTCTTCTCAACAGGCCGCTTTACTGCAGACAACCTCAACAAGGCAAAGAACCTCTGCAGCAAAAGTATTGGGGAAAAGATGAAGGTATGCAAGTGCTAATACATGAAATGACAGCGCTGGCTGTAATCCACACAGTGAACGATGGAGAGACCTAAGGGACAGTGTACCTGATTTTTAACACCATCTCCTTTTGTGAGTGCAGAAGAAGGAACCAGTCGGGGAGGATGACTCTTTACCTGATGAAGCACAGAACCTGGAGTCCCTAACAGCTGAAACACTTTCGGTATGGCAACATGTGTGTGAGTGTGTGCAAGTTTGCATTTGTTTGTGTTTGGTTTTGCCCTCTGACATGTGAATGAGTGGCCTATGAGGACGCTGTCAGCTCTAAATTCTTAAATCTCAATAGCGTTTGCAAGCTGTTGATAAAAAGTGATTTATTTCCCATAGAGTGTGACGTAGTTAAAAGACATGCCCTGCTGTCTTCAGAGTTTGTCAGTTGTTTCCTTTGCCTATTTTTCTTTCTTTTGATTAATTGTCCTGTTTCTCTCCTCCTGTCTCAGGCCCTGACAGTAACCCAGATCAAGAAGGTGCGTCTCTTGGTGGAAGAGGCTGTGGAGAAGACGGACAGCGAGAGGACAAAGCTGGAGGCAGAACGCTTCGAGTACCTTAGAGAAATAGGCAACCTCCTGCACCCATCTGTGCCCATCAGCAACGATGAGGTGGGTGGCTTCATGCAGCCACATCTGAGTAATACTGTTTATTGTATTAGCTGTTATTTCACATATTGTTGTGATGAGTGATCCTCAGCAGTAAAACGATGTGGCCTAGTTGACACGTTGCCCAGCCACTATCAGCATACATCACTCTGTCTTACCAACATATACAATTTAGGCAAGAAATTACAGTTTAATTTTATTTATTTATTTATTTATTTATTTTTTTTTTTTAAATCTTTTTATTTCACAATGATTC
>OMLB01058217.1:0-11588 GCA_900302555.1 Myripristis jacobus
GCCCCTCCCGCAGAGAGTAACAGCTCCAGCACGCTGAGTCCTAAGAAACCAAGATGATTTCATGGTTTCACACTGGGAAAACCCCCTGAACTGTGGAATGGCTGAGAGAGACAAGACGCCGTTAGGAAATAGCGTGAAGATCCTTTGGACAAGGGCAGCAGTGTGGTGAATCATTTCCACATTAACACACATCAGCTCCCATTGTGACTTCTTCACAAGGGGACTCCTCAGAGAGGAGGGAACTTGTGGAGAAAATGGGGCCGATGTGAAAAATGAGGTAATAGGGGTTTTCACCAAGATATTAGTGACATAATCAATTTTGGTGGTACATTGTTACTGGATTATTGGAGCGCTGAATGGAGCAGTTATGCGAGAACATCAATCATAAACTGTACTCAACAACGTGACGGCTTCAAAACATGTCCAGTCCAATAAAACTCCAAATCAAAAAAAAAAACAACTCTAAGTTGGCTCACTTGAAATGCCTGTAGGATTGCAGTTGCCATGGAATTTCGAAGGGGCCTTGCATCACACAGCTGCTTTGGAAACAGTCTTGTAGCCAAGTGTCTCAGTGGTAACTCATCCAAGTGGCGATGTCCTTGGCTTCTCAAAGCAGGGCACTGACTTCTCTAATGTCTGAACAGTCTCAGGAGGCAAAAGCACCTTCGCTAATCTTCCACCAAAGAGACTTCCACTGAGGCTACATCCACGGTGTCATGACATTGGTCTGATGGCCCAGTATTCCAAAATCCCAGTGGTCTGAAAAATGTCCCATTAGACCAACAGCCCTTTAGTCCAATGGTCCGTTATGCTCAAAACAAAAGCTATTTTTTCTGTGGACAGGCTAACCAGCGTTGTTAGCTATTTGAAGTTAACATGCTTTGATGCTTTGATAATAATGACCAGCTAGGTTTGCTTGCAGACTGGAGGAGATAGGAAAAGCACATCTTCCTGATGCTGATGCTAACCTTGTGTATCACAGCATGACCGTTGACCGTTAACCAATGACCATTCTACTCCATTCAAGTTCTATGGTGACACCACTGAACACACTGTTTGATTGACAGGTGATCTCTGGGAAGTGCATTGCAGAAACACTGCAGCAGCATTTTTTTTAAATGGGAAACTTCAGGATTACTACTTAAAAGGGGCAATAAGGGTGTTACTCTCTCAAAGTTCTGAGTGATCATGTTTCCCCAGGATTGATAGGGTGGTTGATCAATAACAATGACTCAATGATTTCTTGGCCTGGTTCTGAGATTTCTGTCTTTCAAAACTCCCTGTCTGGCTGTTTCTGTTTTGGAACAAAGGCTCCTATTGGAGTTTCAAGACAACTCCCACCCAAAATGCCAGAGACGTGTGTGTAGGAGGCAATAAGTGCCATCAGTGTTTGTGTAATTGTCGTTGTTTGCACTGTTAGTCACAGATTACTTAATGTCCCTTTATTATACAGTCCCATTCCCCCCATAAAAATATGCAACACCTTACATTTTTGTCCTGTATTTCTTAATACGCATCATGCACTCTCAATCTCCTTATAGTATGCCTTACAATGCCTTATGAGCACTTCTTCAAGTAAAGATCCTGTCCTTTATCAACACAAAAACAGCCAAGCATGGTTTTTAACTTAAAAGTTTGTCCATATGAGCTAAACAGCTGATTCTTGTGACTTTCACAATGAATGGATGTACAATAACAGGCTTAGGAGACGAGGGGTAGATCTGCCAAGAACTTTTATTCCAGGACACAGAAGATGGAAATAAGAGGTGCATCACCTCTCCCTGCCAATACTGCAACACACATTTTCCCTGTTTCCCTCCCTGAGCATCCACCTCTATTAACAGTCAGGGTGTAAACATTTATGGCAAAGGAGAGGACTTTAACGCTTAAGGAAGCCACATGAAATAGATTGGGTACATTTTCATATCTACATCATTATATTCATCTTTTGTTTGTCTCAGTAGATGTTGCTATATTGGGGAGCGTATCTGTGTTCCAGGGTCCTAGGTTCCCCAGTTCAATATTCTGTTAATGCACATTAACCCTAACCTTCAGAATACAGAGCTGGGGAACGTCTTACCCTGGGAACATTTGAATGACTCTGCAATATTGCACATAGAAGTCAAATTTTCTTCCATTTCATTCATCTATTTCTACTTTAAGGGATCAGAAACACAAAAATATATTTCTGAGGTTTTAACTGATGTCTAACTGTTGTATAACATAAGACAATAACACTCCGCATTTAAGTAAAAATGCCGATAGGTGTTGCATCAAAATGTCTCTGTTTTCTGCAGGTAAGAATTAAGAGTACATCACTGGATGTTTTATACTGTGGCACTCCAGTTTGCCTTTACATAACCAGATTGATTTGACAGCTGCTCCTCCCAACCCCTCCCCTCTGTGCACCACTGCTCTCTCTGCCCTGTGCGTTGCAGCTTTTTAAACTAGTGAGACAGGAGCAGAGTAACTGAAAGTGGGGATTTAAAGGTGCAATCCAGGTTTTGGGATCAAGTTGTGTTCACCCTTTCATGGCTATGCAAGAGTAACTGCAAAAATCTGTGCTCCAGAGTGTATACAGTTAGTTTTGAGCGGCGACTAACCCATCCTCTACCAAGGTAACAGACACAAGCGAGCTATCCCTTTCAATATATAGTTACCCATTTCAAACAAAGGGGATGAAGAAAGGAAAGGAGAAAAGGAGACAAATGACCAATCAGAATTGAGCAAAGAAGGCAGGCTATGTATCATGTGATGGGATAAAGAGAGATAACGCGGTGAACATCGGTGGGTTAATTGGGGGGAAGTCTACACTCAGTAACAATGAGAGGAAGCTAGAACCACTACTGTCCTACAGAACAGCCGGGGGCTGATTTTTTCAAAATGGGTGAGATCTAATACCCTACAACATATTATAGAGGTGTTAACTGTAATCTGTTGTTGGTGATGACGTGCATCAACATCAGTCATTTATCAACACTTGAGAACATATGTAGACATGCTGGTATTTCAAGCACTAAATCTGGTTCACTGCTTTTTTCTGGTGGTAAAAAAAAAAGTGTGGTGAGTGAAAGACATGGGATGAATCATTATGTGCAAGCTCAAAGTCCTATGTGACAATGTTTGATTTATAAAAACATTCATCAGCAACTGACACCATGTGAAAGTAATTAATTGAGCCCTGCTGAGTTTAAGAACCATTGCCCTGAAGTGCTGAAAGGCAAATGGCATTTATTATGCACTTCGTTTCTTATGTGCAAGTGCAAGCAGTTAAGATTTTGCTTGCTGGATAGTAAAAATTTTCAGATCATTAGAACACGGTGTGTGATTGAGCTTCTGTTTGGTTATTTTGCCCATTTGCGTTCCCCTCTCTGTGGTTTGGAGTACAAGAGCTTCACCTAAAGGACCCTGAAGCCAGCCATTAAATCACCAGGTAAGAACAGTTGCAGTGCATTCTTGTTGTGGTGGAGAGAGGCCGTGTTAAAGACGCTCCCCAGAGGCTCATGAGTACCACACACATATGCTTTGTGTTGTGTCAGATTTTGTTTTGGAAATAACCCCACTATTCTAACGCACTGAATCGAAACAGTCTTACTCAATAAGTTCCAGATCTGAATACCTTTTGTGTTTGTTAAAATATATCCTTAAAGGAATATTTCACCCATTTTGAAAAATGTGATGTTATTTCACTTCCCCCTCTAGCTGTTCTGTAGGACAGTAATGGAGCTGTCTTCCTCTCATTGTTACTGAGTGCTGGATACTGGCTGGATGCTCCAAATGCTAACTGTTAGCTACCGTTCCATCACATTCTTAAAAATAAGATGGTTTGAATCTGTATCTTTCCTGTTATAAACATCTGTAAAAATCTGGTAACTTCTGCACTTCCTGTATCACCAGAGGAGCAGCAGCCACCAAAGAGACAGAGGCAGATTGCTTGAGTTTGCTATCATTTGCTTTCTTCAGTGAACACATGTTCACATGTTGGAGGACAAAAATAACACCTCTCTCTTTCTCTGTGAGTACTAAAAGACAGCTGGCAAGTAACGCTGTGGCTAGTTTCTTCCTTTCCTCCACTCCCCTCTGTCACACGTTTCAGCCACCATATGAGGACCAGGACAGAGAGCTTAGACCACTCAAGAAAATAGCTCTACTATGGATACTGTGGATTTTTTTTTTTTTTGAACAGTCAAATTTTTTTTATTTTTTTTTATTTTTTTTTTTACACCATTTCATAAAAATTCTGCTACAATCATCAAATTTAAACTTTGTTTATTAACAATTTGAGCAGCTTAAGGAAGCTATTTTCAATAATGTTAGCAGCGGGGAAGCAGGCTAACAGCATGTGGAGCATCCAGCCAGTATCCAGCACTCAGTAACAATGAGAGGAAGACAGCACCACTACTGTCCTACAGAACAGCTGCAAGGGGAGAGAAATAATGTTTTTAAATGGTGAACTATTGCTTTAAGTTAAAATAGGTTCATACAAAGGGCTGTGTCTACAGAACATATGCATATGTCTAAATGTATGCATCTGAAGCCTGTTGAAAAAGACCATGCATGCTCAGCCAACCTTCCCTGGGTAAATAGAGGTCATAAAAATATAAAAGGGTCATGGAGAGTCAGTTGGGAGATTCAGCTCCTGTTCTGTTCTGTTCTGTAGCAGAGCTCACCTGGACACCCTCAAACAGCCAGCTCCATGGTGATGGAAATGGTGTGTAAATGAAAACAGACAACATTCCCTGAAAGCCACAATCCCTCGTCTGCTGGAATCAGTCCAGCCATGGGGAAAAGTGAAGACAGACGCAATGCAATATGAATTCCTTCTCCACCTGTCCTCTTTTAAAGTTATTTCATTTGATATGACGTGGTGATAAAAGCATCACCAAGGAGCCACAAATCCATGGAGTAATGTTAAACGTACTTCTCACGCATGACCCTTTGTTTTCCTTACTCAGCTTTAGAGTTATCACAGGCCCCTAAGAGGCTTGATTCAGATGACCCATTTTATGTGGTGTGCTTCCTGCCCTACTGTCTTTGCAGCTGCCTCTCAAGTCTTCTAGCTGCCACATCTACTGCCAGGTCTATTTGAGAATTGTCTGTGCACAAATAAATAAGGCAAATAATAAATAATGCAATGGTAATGTATGGTACAAATGGTAAGGTTACATGAAATCGTGTTATGAGTTATGCAGATGTGACTATGAACATTAGCACAAATACATCCGTGTGCATACATACATCCCATATACACCTATACAAATGTATGCATGTAACTACATGTAGTTGCATATGCACCTAGTTATTTACATGCACACAGCCACATGCATGCAACTCTCAGCACAGAGTTCTCCTGACAATTTCCCAGTCACCCTGGTCAGTCTCTCAGTAAACAGGCTGCTCTCTCCATGGTAGCCTAGCTGAGGTAATCCTTCAGCCACGACTCCCTTAAGAGCAGTGGAGAAGGAGCTCTGAAAGGAAACCTAATGCCCAAGGGTGTATAATCATGGGACTAGTTATAGTTTTTTTGTTTTTTGTTTTTACCCAAAATGAAGATCAACAATCATGGCATGCACTTCTAACCACAAAGATTTCACATGGGTGTGTTTTTAAATGGGGGCAGGGCAAGTTTGGCTCGGGCCCTTCGCTGCATGCCATTGTCTCTCTCCTCTGCCTTTCCTGTCCCTCTCTCTGTCACTATCAAATAAAGCAAAAATAATCAAACATACGGCACTGTTTCATTTATTGAAACATGCACCTGCAGTCTGAAATTTGCAAATAGTTGACTTTGCTCCTACTTTGCGCTGCATCCCACAATCCACCTGCTCTCATTTAGATGCATACAAAGCAAAGCAAAACCTGCAATTTTTTGGCAGGTACTATGGTTAGGCATATTTCAGCATTAATCAGACGTAGAAAAATAGTTGCCTGTCATTGACTAGAGAAGTTATTTTCTGATGAGATGAACAAGTTGTACATATGTTTACAATGCAATCATACCAAGTTTTTCTTTTGGTCTGAACTATAATGGTGAAGTTCACTTTGTTGTATTTTTGTATTTGATTCCTTTAGGTTCATTTAGCCCAGTGGTTCTCAATCTTTTTGGCTTGTGGCCCATAAAACAAACCAAGTCCTGAGCATGATCAAGCATCTTGGTGCAGTTACTTGGTGCCATCAGAATCTGAAAGGCATTGTTCCCATCTGACCAGGTGAACCAGACTAAAGGAGGAAACCTTTTAGAGTTATACAAGGAGAGCTGAATCAAGGGCACCTGGACTTCTGTGTCGATTCTTGAAGATGTTTGACTTCTCATCCAAGAAGCTTCTTCAGTTCTGAGTGGCTGGTGGAATGGTTATCCAAGTCATTGATACCACTGGTTTCTTAGTGCTCTTCCCTGTTGTGATGAACGTTGTTAGTGTTGGTAGTGTCCAGGAGGGGAAGAGATAGGGAGGGATGACAGAACAGTGTTGTAGGTTGGAGATGGATGGTGTCTGAGACCTCCTCCTTAGATGTGAGACGATTTCTTTATCTTGACATGGATAGCTTCCTTCACTCCTCTCTCCAACCATCTGTCCTCCCTGTCCAGGATATGAACATTGTGGTCCTGGAAGAAGTGTCTGTCCTCTTTCAGGTGCAGGTAAACTGCTGAGTCTGTACCTGAGGAGTTGGTCATCCTGAGCTGAGGTGTGTGCATTCCTCACTGCACTGGACTGCATACACTGGATTGCTCTTCTTGTGTTTGAGTTTATGCAGTGTTTTGGGTGGACCAGTTTCTGTCTTAATGCGTTGCTGGGTTTTAAAATTTTTTTTGAAAATCCTCCTGAGTTTCTCAGATACTTATCATTCCAGATACATGTGGGATGACAGTGTTGTTGCACATATTCTCCTTTGCTTGAACACCCACACTGTTGGTATTGTTCCTGGGTATCCACGAGCTTGCTTCCTTCAGGAATTTGTGCCTCTTTTCTTGGGCCTAGGCGCTGGTTGGCACATTATCAGCTTGGTGGTGCTGGTCCTGATATGTCCTAGCTTGTGTTCCAGTGGGTGGTGAGAGTCAGAGAGCAGGTATTGATCTGTATGTGTGGGTTTCCTGTATACTTTAATCTGGAAGCTCCTGTCTTCCTCAATGTGAACAGAGCAGTCTAAAAAGGTCAAGCTGTCGTCGTTCCTGACAATCTCTCGAACAAACTTGATGTTACAGTTCACTGAGTTGATGTGTTCTGTGAAGGCTTGCCCTTCGTGGGTTTTGATTTTAACCCATGGCTCATCCACATATCTAACCCATCAGCACAGCGGGGTTCCTCTGAAGGAGTTCAGAGTTCAAATAAGTTTGGCATGGCAGCCAGAGGAAAGGTTATGTCACCTGAAAGCAGTCTATAGCTTGTTAAAATATCAACCATTATGCCTGTGTCATCCAAACCATGGCTTGTAACCATAACAATACAGACCTCCCCCTTCCTCACACACACACACACAGACGCACCACACCCCACCCCAACACCAACCACAAACAAACCCAGAGAGTGAGCTCACTGGCCCTTGGCAACAGCCAACAGACCAGCCAGTATAAAATAATGTTTGGGTGTGGATCCATATCCAGAGAAACATTCAAAATGGGCTGTCAGTCAACTCGGCGCTATATAATTCCCCAGAGAGCACTGGCGAGAGCTGTGGATGTCTAATTCAGAGCAGGTAAGAACGGTTGCACGGCTTTATTGTTGTGGAATTGCTGAAGGACAGTGTTATGGATTGTCCCACACACACATGCTTTCTGTTAAAATACTGTTGATAAGCCTACTTATCCAATTCATTCAAACTAAACATCCTAACTGGATCATTTCCACAGCTGCATGGCTTCTATTTGTGTCAAAAAATGCCCTTAAGTTAAAATAGGCCTGTAAAAGATGGTGGCTGAGGTTATCCAGATTATTGTCCCCAGTGTAAGTAGAATGAGGGTACAATATAACTTATTATCATCTCATTCCAGTCACCTCACAGTTTATAAAGTCCTCTAATCAGGACAGTCCCCATCTGCACTCATCCTTTAATCAAAGTCTGAGTCAGTATTACACTGAATAAATGGAAAGTATAACTGTCTCCATAATTCTTTGTTCTTGGCTAATGGGCCTATGTGAAGTGTGGCTTGACCTAATCAGGAGTCCATCTATGGGGTTCTCTTCCATTACCTCTCTGTATTTAGAAGATTGTGCTATAAATGCAAAGCGGTATAAGTTTGGTGTTGTCATATCATGCACAAAGCCACAGTATATTGCCTCAGTTACATGGCATTATGTGCCCCTCGTCACCTCAGTCAAATTGTTTTCAGCACCGTCAGCATTTTTGTGGTGTGGCACTTAGTCCATTAATTTAGCCACTTAAGCAGCACAGTATATTTATGCAACCATCCACTCCTAAGAGGGGACTTTGGAAAGCAAGGTTTATGCTGTCTGGAAGATTTGAGTCTCTGCTGCTGCACAATATGATGTGTAGACTCCTCACCAAGCTGCCTATGATCATCTCTCTGCCACATATACACTGTCAAGTGAGGCAGGCTGGTCGGACCCAAGTGCAGGAGCAAGCAGGCAAGGAGCTCAAAGGACAACAAAATATTTAATAATATCTAGGGAAACACAGGAAGTACTAGGAACACAGGAATTACATAGAGTACATCACACACAGCAAAGACAAAGACCGGACAAGAAACAGAACTGAACACAGGACTTAAACACACAAGAACTAATAAGCTAACAAGACAGGTGAAACCGGGCAAAGGAAACAAACCAAAACACACAGGAAAACAGAGAAACAAGAGCCCAATCGAAAGTCCATAAGTACAAGAAACACAGAAGCATGACATACACAAACATTAGCTATATGTTTTTTAGTTTTTAAATAAAAAAAAAAACCTCATGTTAGCCATGCAATCTCTGTTGTTCAGTGTTGATATGATGCAACATGATTAATTAACTTCTTGAACTCTGATTTGTCCTTAAATTCCCCTTGATTCAGTGTTTTTAAAAAAAGACATTTCCCCCCTATATTGTATGACAATGTCATATATACTACCAGTCAAAAGTTTGGACACACCTTCTCATTTAATGTTTTTTCTTTATTTTCATGACTATTTACATTGTAGATTCTCACTGAAGGCATCAAAAGTATGAATGAACACATATGGAGTCATGTAGCAAAAAAAAAGTGTGAAATAACTCAAAACATGTTTTATATTCTAGTTTCTTCAAAATAGCCACCCTTTACTTTGATTACTGCTTTGCACACTCTTGGCATTCTCTCGCTGAGCTTCATGAGGTAGTCACCTGAAATGGTTTTCCAACAGTCTTACAGGAGTTCCCAGAGATGCTGAGCACTTGTTGGCCCTTTTGCCGTCACTCTGCGGTCCATCTCATCCCAAACCATCTCGGTTTAGGTCAGCCTTCTTGGTCAAATATCCCTTACACAGCCTGGAGGTGTGTTTGGGGTCATTGTCCTGTTGAAAAATAAATGATGGTCCAACTAAACGCAAAACGGATGGGATGTCATGTCGCTGCAGGATGTTGTGGTAGCCATGCTGGTTCAGTGAGCCTTCAATTTTGAATAAGCTTGTGTCACCAAAACAAAGCACCCCCACACCATCTCACCTCCTCCTCCATGCTTCACGGTGGGAACCATGCATGTAGAGACCATCCGTTCACCTTTTCTGCGTCACACAAAGACGAGATCTTTGGAAACCAAAGATCTCAAATTTGGACTCATCAGACCAAAGCACTCTTCTGCTTGTTGCTTTTCCTTAGTAGTGGTTTCTCAGCAGCTATTTGACCATAAAGGCCTGATTCGCACAGTCTCCTCTGCACAGTTGATGTAGAGATGTGTCTGCCACTAGAACTCTGTGTGGCATTTCTCTGGGCTCTAATCTGAGGTGCTGTTAACTTGCGATTTCTGAGGCTTGTGACTCGGATGAACTTATCCTCAGCAGCAGAGGTGACTCTTGGTCTTCCTTTCCTGGGGGGGTCCTCATGTGAGCCAGTTTCGTCATAGCACTTGATGGTTTTTGCGACTGCAGTTGGGGACACATTCAAAGTTTTTGCAATTTTCCGGACTGACTGACCTTCAGTTGTTAAAGTAATGATGGACTGTCGTTTCTCTTTACTTAGCTGATTGGTTCTTGCCATAATAAGAATTCTAACAGTTGTCAAATAGGGCTGGCAGCTGTGTACCAACCTGACTTCTGCACAACACAAATGATGGTCCCAACCCCATTAAGAAGGCAAGAAATTCCACAAATGAACCCTCACAAGGCACACCTGTGAAGTGAAAACCATTTCAGGTGACTACATCATGAAGCTCATTGAGAGAAGGCCAAGGGTTCACAGCATCAAATAGAAAAGATTTACATGTCTGGTGCATCATTTTAGACCCATGTCCCTGGAGTGCAGCAGCACATCTTTGGAAACCTTGGGATCCTTGCTAGAATTTAAAATCAAGTTTTGTGGGTTTGAACAAATCTCATCTGTATGACTAACCCCCTGATGGGAGCAGCAGAACTGAAGAGGTTAATACCAAAGATAAAGTTGCTTCAAATAGAGTTTCAAAGTAATATATTTGTGGGAGTATACTAAATGAGCAACAATCATTTGGTTTTGAGGGTGGAGGTCTGTCAAAACAAATCAAGATGACATGCTGGTTACTGTTTTGTACAATTCTGCTGTTTTAAAATGAAGACCTGCTGTCTCCCAGCTGTTGAACTGATTAATCTAGACTGGTTCTCTATGGGAAGACCTTGACCTGAATTGATTCTAACAAGACATTTTGATCAGATTGCATGAAATTTTGAAGGTACTGAATTTCAGCAAAAATATTGACAGCTTTTATCTAAAGATTTTGCCACACTGAATTCTGCACATAAGTGTATTTGTATTGATCAAAAAGCTATGAATTGTATGTGTGTGTGTGTGTGTGTGTGTGTGTGTTCACAAGCTTGCTGTGAGTGAGTGGTCCATGCATTGCAGACATCCCCAATAAAAGCTTCCAGTAAACAGTAGGTACCATGCCCTGTGGTTTGACAAGCTCTTCGTCATCTGACGTGTTTTAAGCCTGTTTTTAAGGATTTTTTTTCTACACTGGTGATAAAACTAATGATTCAACACAGATTCTGAAATGGTACTTTATCAGCTTAAAGTATTTTTATTATGCACTTCAGGATTTTAGCTTAAAAAAAAAAAAACTAGAACGATGGAATCAGCTTTTCTAAATAGTATATAACTATGTTCAAATTACTTCCTCAGTCCAAACAAAAAGAAACCTTAAATTCTCCTGATAAGACGGCAACATTGTGACATTTTCGTTTGGTTTTGTTTTGTTTTTTAATCTTCTGGACATCATCCAACTCAAATTTTCATCAGCTGGGGGGAAGTTCACCTCAATGGCAGGAGGCTAACAGCATTTGGAGCATCCAGCTGGTATCCAGCACTCAATGAGAGGGAGATAGCACCACTACTGTCACAGCTAGGGGGGGAAGCAAAATAATAAGTTTTAAAAATGAGTGAACAATCCCTTAATTTTTTTTTTAATTTGTGTCTTGAACTCCATAAAAA
>OMLB01058219.1:0-28017 GCA_900302555.1 Myripristis jacobus
TCTCGATTCTTTTAAGAGGCAGGGTCAAAAAGTTCTTTCTCCATGAATTTTAAATCTATAAACTTTTATCAGCTTTACTATGAATTTCTCAGAGTATATTTATCAAATCTATGAACTTCAATATAAATGTTATGAATTTTCTTCTCACAGGGGTACACTTTTCACAAGAGAGCTTTATTTTAAACATCCTGAGTGTCTGGTGCTGCTGCAGGTACATGTTGCAGAACACCCACTAATGGGCTAACAAAAACACTCGTACAACCCAGTCCAGATTAGCAGCAGGTAACGTATAAAATCAGAAACAGTTCTTGTTGAGGAAAATGATCATATCTGCCTTCTCAGGCAGTATGCGTGAGCGTGCTGGACAGATAGTGTCTCCTGCAGTGGAGAACACACATTCACTGGGTGTAGATGAAGCTTGAACGCATAAATATGAGAAAGCAAGATCTGACAGCAAAGGATAAGTCTTTCGTTGGTTCCACCACCATGCAGCGGGGTCCTCTGACATCATGGCTGGTGGAATTTCCTGGAATGTCTGCAGATCTCTCTCCACTTGGGGCTAGGCTTTACACGATCAGGATTTTTGGGGCCGATCACCAATCAGGGAGTTTAAATAAACCGATCACCGATCCAATCACATGAGGGAGCAATAGGTCTATTTAAATAACTTGTTTATTTACTGTATAAACTCATGCACCGTTTACTGAGTATCAACAACAGTATTCTCAAGCATTTTTTGCCAATGTTTAACAATCTTTGTCATGCCCCAAATTGACAGAGATGCAAGGGTAAAACATCAATGACCTCTAGAGGGCATTCAAGGACTGGCTAGACATAAGTTCAAAGTTCAGTCAGGGGTCTGTTTCCCGACGCAGGTTCAACAAACTCCAAGTCTTACCCGAACTCTGAGTTGATCTACTCTGAGATAGGAAACTCTGAGTTTTCGGTTCCAGAACAGCTGATCTGAGTTAGTTTGATCAACTTGGAGTAGTTTCACCTGGAGTTGAGCGCGTGCACCACAGCTATAAAAAGACAGCGTCAATGGAACACCAATTTGACAAGTCACCATGGCAACGGAGAAGCGTCAGGCTGCGTTTTTCACCCCAGATGAATTGGAAATCTTAATTCATTCATACAGCGAGTTTGAACATGTTTTTTTTTTTTTTTAAAAGTGCAACACCGCTGCAGCGGCAAAGGAGAGGGAGACAACGTGGGAGAACATTGCTGCTCGGGTCAGTGCGTAAGTTTAAATGTAGTCCATTGCAATCACAATAATATTACAGGGGAAAACTGCTTGAATGGTAGCCTATTAATTTATTTCATTTAGGTGCAATCCCGCGGGGGAGAAGCGCTCTTGGCAGCAGCTTAAGATGAAATATAAAAACATTGTTCAAAAAGGTAAGACCTCGGCATAATCTCATGCAGTCTTATAACCATCTCCCAACGAATATTTAATTCTCTGCGCAGTAACATTGCACCTTCATCCACGGGATCGCTGTCGAAAGGACATGCCATGTTCGTGAAAAAAAAAGTCGCCACCTAACTACTAATGGACTTCTAATTAAGGCCTACTGACTGTTTTTAATTTTATTTTTTTAAATAACAGACGGCAGAACTAATATGCCATGCCAAAACTCGCCTGCTGACTTAATGAATGAGGAAGTTAAATACCGTGTGTGGCTGAAAGAGGGCGGACACAGAGAGAAACTCGAGGTTTCATGAGAAAAACCTGGTCCCAACCAGGTTAGTTTCATGGAGACTGTTACTGCGGTAACTGACCGAGAGCTTAAGTTACCTCCCTCTGGGAAACAGGCTGGAGTTACCCCTCTTTCTCTGCTTTGAGTTACCTCCCTTTGTGAAACGGGAAACTCAGTGTTTCCCTCATTTCAGGGTTAACAGACTAGTTTTCACTAAACCTGCTTTGTGAAACGGGTGATTGGCGGCCTCTTGTTCCGGTTGGCAGACTGGGCATCGAAATTAGGAATCGAAATTTAAAAATTTGAACGATTCCTGGAGAATCGGAATGTTAGTCCCGGTTCCAATCGATGCTCGATGCCCGATGCCCAACCCTACATATTATACATATGTTCTTTACTGTCCATAAGAGAAATTAATTTTGCTCAAGTCAGTACCACTATGTACAGACAAGACAATAAATAAATAATAATAAACAAACAAGAAACACCACAGTAAAAACAGAAAAGATTTTTTTTTTTTTTAAAAAGCAATGCCTTCTCTTCCTACAGGTGAAGGGGCAAGGGCATTCTGGGGTTATGTTTGTCAGGAATGAAACTGACCTTGCCACTGTTATGGAGGATAGTAGGGCCTACATCCAGACACCTAAGCCTCTATAGGGGTAGATCAGCTGCTAGGCCTTTTTGAAGATGGTTAAGATGGTCAAAGGTCAGGCTGCTGTTGCTGGTGGTGAGGTAACTGCCAACCCTCTTCACAACCTCTCCTTTGAGTGTCAGCTGTGGGCATGGTCAGCCTTCTATTGGCAGTCTTTGAGGAGCTCCTTTGTCTTCCTTATGTTTATCTGGAGAAAGGGCTCCTAGCACCACTGTTGCAACTTCTTCACTTCCTCCTCAAAATGTTTGGGGTTGTTGGAGGTGACGACGATTGCAGTGTGATCGGCAAACTCAACAGCCATGCTCATGCTGTCCAAGCCCCTCTGGTCATTGGTATTTAGCAAAAACAGAATGGGGGAAACCACTGTCCCCCTGGGGGAGGGCCAGTGGATGTGAGAATGACAGCAGTGGCGGATCTGCTCACTTTTGAGCAGGAAGTCCCATGTCCAAAGGATCTTGTGGGGATCCACCTGGAGCTCTTGCAGTTTAATGCAGAAGATGTGGGGCTTCATGCAACGTGGTGTATGTGCGCAGCTTTTCTAAGTGACTGTAGATGGTGTGTGATAATCCTCCACTGAGCCATTTTGCCTGTAGGCAAACTGCAGCAGGCTTACTTGTGAGAGGAGGATGTAGCCTCTTCAGGCACTTCAAGACCAATGTAAAGGCCACAGGTAGCCATTCAGCTCTACAGGATGGCTGGTCTTAGGAATAGGCCTTATCTTGGAATGCTTCCACAGTGTAGGACCGGTGTTCTCCCAGAGAGAATATTTGAAAAGATAACAGAGAATGCTGGCTTGCTCCTCTGAGCATTCTCTCACCACCCTACCTTTAATAAGGTCAGGGCCTTGAATGGATTGAGCCTCCTCACACCCAGCTTCACCTCCTCCTCTGTCAGGGTGATAGATGGGGCATGACACAGTCTTTAACCACATTATCAATGAATGATTGTATAAATAAATTCATAAAGATAATGAAGAGGAAATCAATAATATATCCTCATATGTTTGCATATGATCTCTGGATCTCCATGATTGTTTCACCTGAAATGCGTGTCTTAAACCCTCACTCTGGACAGTGGCTTTGCCAAGTCAGAAAAGAAAGTCACTAGATGTTGCAATGAAGCCACACTTGTCTGGAACCACCTCTCACAAGCAGTCAACAGACCAGTTGTGTTGGTACACCCAAGTGCTATTGTAAAGGAACCAGGGTTCATTACAATGGACTAAATACTCTGTGTGTGGATTCACCCTTAGTCATAGTCCAGTTTGCGTCAAGTCACCAAAATATGCCAAAATCATTAGCTCATGACTTAGTACACTTAGCACAAAGCAGCACAATCCACCATTTGCCATCATAAAAACAGAGCCAAATATCTTCATCATTCCATGAAATGAGAAAGAGCACTACTTGGGAGCCTGCAGGCAGAGGCTGCATATGAAAACACTGCTGCAGGGCATGTAGGCTTGGGTGCAGGGGGGCTGATATCATCTCTCCTGTAGCTACACACCTCAGTCCAGGTATCCAACACTGGAGCACAGACTCAGTGTTGTGGACCAAGAAAACACTGGACACTTCCACCAATTATGGAACCAGTTTTCCATCCACCACAACGCTACACCATGATTCAACTCTTCTGACAGACAACTTTGATGATGAAAGGTGATGATAAAATGAGCAAAATATTACAGGTGGGAGAACTTTGCAGACTCAAATGCCTCTTTTCTTCACAGTGGCATTTGAAAATATCTTGGATTTTAATCCATTTCTGTCCAAGCAAGGCAAACACTTGAATTTGCAAAAGAAAAAGCATCAGCGATGAATAAAAGTTCTATTACAAATCAGGCCATAGACAAGTACGAGCACTATGCCACCATGTAGCCAGGTTATTATCTCCACTGAGGAGGTGAAACCTGTAGCAGGGGGTAATGCGATCACCGCTGTCCATTCATTAGCAGGATAACTCAACCTGCACTTGATGGATGTGCAAGAAACTGTGGTGTAAGGTTGGTCATGACCCAGCAAAGAAGTGATTAACTTTTCTGACCAATCAGCCTTCCAAACGCATCCATGTAACATAACAAAACTTGGTGGGGAGGTTGAACATAAGTTACAGCAGCACTGACCAACTTTTCCCGTTGACTGGCAAACAAGGTGAAGGGTAGTGTGGTTTAGCACAAACAGCCATAATTTCCAGCTACAACCTTGGCAGAGGTCTGCGCTCTACTAATTGTCTTCTAAATAATAGCAACTGTAAAATAATACTGAAATTGTCTCCTCAGTTTTTGTCAACACTGTCAAACTTTGTGCCATTATTTTGCAAATCTTGATAATGACACCTCTTAGCCAGATGATCGCTCGAACATCACTCTTCCTGGTCGCAGCTGACATGGTGCATGTAATGCCAAATGAGTTGTAGCCAAAACCAACACACTGTGCAGGTGGGCGAATAGTAAGGCGTTACTCGAATACTGACGTCAACAACAAGTACTCGAGTACTTGAGTAATTGTACCCACCCCTACTTCAGACAGCGCAGTGAGAATTTCTGGCATCTCAGAACCTCCTCCCATCAGATTCACTCTCAAAACTGCAGTCAGAACTCAGAACTATAGTCCTCTTCACTGTCCTAGTTCACAGCATCACACCATATCATTTCCAGCTTGTATCAGCAGGATAATGGGACAGCTGATCATCTGTCTAACATTGGTCTCAACAGATCTGTCATCAATCAGACTGTCAAATGGAATTATTTTCTTATTTTGTCAATAAGGGGTACATTCATGCACATCATCTGCAATATAGCCTAACATTTTATTTATGCAGCGTTTCAGCATAACCTCCCTCAATGCACTGAAACGTGTAAATAACATATTTTCAAATTTATGCCATTCTATCAGCACCCGTCATTCAGGTACGCATAAGAATCTTGTGCTTCTTTAATGTTAAACTGTGCAGCCACTATCAACCTACCTCCTTCCTTTTCAAATGTGCATTTCATGTTCAGAGGTAAGTTAAAGTTCATTTATTTATATAGCACTTCATCACAAAGATATCTCAAAGGACTTTGCAGCAATGAGTCAAACCAAACAAAGACAGGAGAAAACAGACACAAACATGACACACAACAGCAAGGACATGTCAGGTCAACCTATCCTACGTAGTTTAGCCAACCGAGCAGCCCGATTATCACATCTTCTACAGCATGCAATGCAAAAACTCCCAAGAAAACATTATTAGGCACCTTATTTATCATGTCCTTCATTCAGATGACAAAGTTGTACTGACTGAGCAAAATTCAGTATTATAACTGTTAGCACATTTCAGTCAGACAACTCACATATTAAAAAATCTTAGGTTTATTAAGGAAATGCAATTTATTCTAATGTGATGGCTCTGTATTTTATCACTCCCTGTAAAATATACTGAGCAGCAAATGAGAGCACAGGGAGCAATACATATCCCCCAAGGCGACCATAGAGAGCAGAGTACGCAGGTGAATGCTGGGAGGTGGGGGGAACACAGAAAAATGCATGCAAGGCAGCGACTGAGCAGCAGTGTTTAGCAGTAATAAAGCAGCCACAGCAGCAGAGGCGAGTGAGCAGGTAAATACAGGGGTATATACTGTATGTATGTATAAGCTGGCCTACTGGGGGGGCAGCGGCTTCTTTTTGTGTGTGTTTAATTTTGAAGGAGTGTGGACCCGTTTGTTTTGTAACCTGGCCACAATAGAAAAACATTAATTTACATTGCTTTTTATTACAAAAGAAAGAAACAAAAAAGACAACAAAAACACGAAATACCAAGTTGCTACAGCATGGTTTCAGGAGATCTGATCTACAATAAGACGCATAAAACCTTTTCCCATAGTTCTTCAAAATCTGTGAATCTTTCAATTAACAGTTGACTTGTCCCTCGGTCCTTCCTGCTCCATAGGTAAATGGGATTCAAACACTCCCAGCACCTGATTCTCACAAGATTGCAAATCTGAAACTTTAGTTCTGGATGCTGAATCCAAACTCATTAAACAATGGATGAACTATTGCCTTAAGGCTTTGGTGGATGAACAGATGATCACAAGGACACAGGGAGGTTGTTTGAGCCTTGAGTGACAAGGCTCTATTTCTATCAGGGGAAATCCAAGGCATCTTTCATTAATTCAGTCGACAACTGTTGACTGACTGACTGACTGACTGACTCACTGACTAACTGGGGCAGCCTAAAAACGTGAATTCCTGTGCTAAGAACACATCAGCACCACATCATCATATCGCATGTCTCAGCTAGAAAAATCAAAGATGTATTTAACAAAGAGTGTCAAAACAATGCAAGACAAGGACCCTTATCAGTATGGGGATGCTTTGTTTTCACTCTTATTCATGTCCTCTGTGTCTCACTCCCACCTTCTCTCTTTCACTGTAGACAGTTTCTTGTAAATGAATGCATTCTTGCTCACAATCAACAATGCCACTTGTTTTTGTGCTCTCAGCAGGTATCTTGCCTCAATAATATTTCTTTCTTCTTTCTTTTTGCTATAGCTTAAAGAGAAAATTAAGGATGGCATCTTGTTCATCATCTGTAGAAGTGTGGGAATGTATTTCAGTGTCAGTATTTCAGCTTGTCACCATCTGTGATAGTGCATCTCTATCTGACTTAGTCCTCTAGGCCACATAGTATAATTGCAACCCATCCTCCACCTCACAACTCCATGGCAACCCAGGCACTATGGAAACCACGTTTGGCTCTAATTGCAGGATTACGAGAATGTCAACAAAGAGCAAGAATTAAACAAAATGATGAAACACATAGCCCTAGGTCCCATGTCAGTATCTGTCTGTGATCTATACATGGTTAAACTATACACAGCTGTAAGGGTTAAGAGCAAAAATCAGATACTTTAAACATTTATGATGGATTGAATGGTTTGTGTTTTTCTAATATCTAACAAGATCTCTACCACAACTATTTGTAAGTGTGCCGTACACCGAAGCCCTCTTGAATAAAAAGCCCTGAACATGAAGAGGAAGTTGAGAGCATATTTTTAAGGTAGCGGATGTACCCAAGAGACAAGGAAAATATAGAATAATCAAGACAGCGGCTGGTAAGATGAAAACACGGCATCCCGCAGGGACCTAGTGAGTTGGTGTTCCAACCGCTTTTTTCGCTCCATCTATCCCCAGACAAATTAAGGAGCACAAGACAACAGCATCTGCATCCTGTCTTGTGGGAAGACAAGAAAAACATCGTTTTGACCTGTCTGTCGCTCACCTTGCCAAATGTCATGTGTCTAAATAAAAGTCAACGGGATGCAGAGCAAGAGGATGCACCAAAAAAAATCAACAGGAAAACAAAATCAGTATTTATAAAGGAAAAAGAAGCTATAATATTGTCGAGACAAAATTTACATGAGCAAACACAACTATACTATCAACTCAGCTGTCAGTCAGATGCTGTAATGATAAGAATCAATATATAACAGGACCTTTAATAGGTGTTGCTGTAGTTTTTCTTGAATATCGACCTGTATAGGATAATGTAAACGTTATACCCAAATAAGGGATTCCGGACCCATCCCATATCCAGCGCAATGGGTTCTAAAATATCTGCCTTTAAACAATGTCCACCACAAATGGACTCTTGTGGCTTTATGATTAATTTCTAGATTGATTAAGATTTTAATCAGCTTTGAAGATGCATTTAAAAAACAAGCAATGTTCACCGCTGACGTCTACAGTTGTTTTTCAAGACCAGAGTGTTAACCTACTGACCCTGACCACTCAACAGAGTGGAATACTGTACTTGTAATACCAGTGTCAATTATTTAAAAATCACTTATTTTTTCAAAGATGATCAGAAATGCGTTGAATGGGGGGAAAGCAGAGGGAAGATATGATGTGCATCTCAACCAGGTGAACCACCAGGGCGCCACTGCAAAATAGTTTGGTAAAAAAAAAAAAAAAATCACGTTGCGTTAAATTTTAAAGATACTGCAATTGTCATATGATTTCTGATTTTAATTGTAATGATCATTTTTTCATTATAATTTTCATTTTCACTGAAAAAGCTATTAAAATGATGATGGTGTGATTGTAGCTGGGGCCTGCACCAAACAAACATGTCATTGTATAAAACACAATTTATAGGCATCTCTGGTGCACCATAATGCTTCATTTACACTAATGTTTTGTTACATATTTTACTGTTATCCCAAAATCGCAGCTCCTGCGATTTGGATATTGAGCTTGACCACATTACAATTTTAATAATATTTTGATTAATAGTTTATCCATAATTAATCCGATGAAATGTTTAATAACAACACTTATAAATGTATTACTCAATATATTGAAAAAGAAGATTGACTGGTTTATAGGATCCATAATCCCTATTTTTTAATCCATAGGTGAACAACAAAAAGATCAGGAAGTGCTCCAAAGAGACACCAAACTATGGCACATTTTATAGGTCTATTTTAAGAGGTTAATCGACAGAAGAAAAGACACATAATGTAAAGCAACAAGGAAATTTAACAGGTTTCTTTCAAAAGAGGAGTAAATTTTTAAAAATGACAGAAAGAAAGGGAAAAAATAACAGAAAGCTTTGCTAATATGACTCTGGATGGCAATTAGCTGACTAATGCAGCGTTGTGCCACCTGCCAGCACCATGTGACTTATCACTCACTGTGTATAAAGAATCACAGCCACACATCCTAAATACTAGGCATACCCATGCACCGCCGTCAGCAGCAATAGTGTTTATGCAGCGGAGTGGAGCGAACTGAGAGCTTTATAAACAGTGTGCACGCTGGAAGGACCTTAGTGCACAGAGCACATTATACCCTGTTTCTCATTCAGCTAGTGCACCGCTGGTCTCGCTGGTCTCCCCCAGTATCTATCAATCCCTACCTCCTCCCTCCTCCTCCTCCTCCTCTCCCTGCTGGCAACGTGGCACCGCACACCCACAGCCAAACACAGAATCCCCTCTGGAACACCAACTTTCTTATTTCAGGACAGTTTCCTGCCCCCTCCACCTTTCTCTTCCTCCCTCCCTCCTTTCTCCCCTCAAAACCCCTTTGCAGCCATCCGTTGCCTCTGATCTCAACCAAAGCGTTTATAATTGATTCTTTAAGGGATAGGTTCTCGCTCTCTCTGTTTCACACACTGACAAGCTCTCTCTCTCTCTCGCTGCCGCTCTCTCTCTCTCTCTCTCTCCCTTGCATTGCATATCTCCACCAACCAATTCATTATTAAAAATCATATTTCTAAGGGCAGGAGCGGCGACAGGGTCATATGGATTAAATGGATTCCTCAGATCTCTCCCAGCTCTGAATTTGCCTCCCTCCCTGTTTCCCCTCTTTCACATTTTGTCCCCCCTGCACCTCCCTCCTCAGTGGCTTATCTTGTCGAAACCCTCTTTCTTTCATTCTGTAATTAAAAATGCCACAGAGAGGCCGGGCAAAAGGTGCTTGTGTGTGTGTGTGTGTGTGTGTGTATGTGTGTGTGCATGTGTGGAGGCGGGGGACCTGCTTGGCAGACTGAGTAGCCCTGTGACAGGGAATCTAGGCCTAGGAACACTCCTCCCACAGAGAATCCACTCGGTGGGAAATAACCTACAGGTGAGAATTATTGAGTGTTAATGCTTTACTACCCTAACAAGCTTGGAAACAGGAGGAGGTCTCACTGTCAACCAGCCCTTGGTAGTGTTTGCACTATATGCCATCCTTGGGGGGAAAAGTGAGTTGTATTCTAAAGCAGGTGATAAATAATGTGAGAAAAAGTAGTCTGCCACTTCATAGCACTTTCAAAGAAGAATATCTTTGAGATCAGCGCCTGTAGGGCTTGTTGGGGGATGATGCCGAATAAACACATCACAGAAGTAATGTTCTTATTAGCCCACAATTCTCATTCTTAATGGACTTTACAGAGGATGAGAGAAAAAAAGGCACAGATGTGTCACAGAGACCCACCAGGCCTGCTATACTCAAAGAGAGCACTGTGATTTTTTTCATTAGGGATGCATCCATTACTCAGCAACAATGTAATTGATCCTTGTCTTTGAGCACTACAGTAATAGCAAATTGATTGATCTACCCTCAAGAGGGGGAGTGGTGGGAATTGTCCAGCCAAAAAAAAAAAAAAAAGGCAGAATCATTGGCTTTGAACTGATGGATGAGATGGGAATAACAATTAATTAAAAAAAAAAAGACGAACAAAGGTGAACTATGTCAAAAACAGTTGATGAGGAATGGGAGATTAAAGCATGTTTGAATTTTTTGATTTTCATTACTGGCATGTACGTCAAACAACCCCCCTTCTATACCATTTGCCATTTAGATACTGAGTATAATTAAAAGGATTGCATCTGGAATTAACACATGAAGACAGGAGACTCAATCAAAGGTTAGTTTATCAAAGCATTTCAAGACATGACAATGAAGGCCATCGCCCAAATTACATGTCAATATAATAGCACTTAAATAGCTGGCCAGAAGAAGCATTTATAAAAGCTGATACATGTGGTGTTTAGGAAATGAGATCCATGGGCAGGTGTATCTGTCAGGCTTTCTCTATTGATCAAGACTCATTAGCAACACTTCTCGCTGTACCACAAAGGTGGGGCTTAGAGGTCGGGGGGCAGCTGAAATGGAGCCGATGGTTCAATACTAGTGATCATGGTAATTATGGAGGAGTCTGGGTTACACAAATGGAGGGGGCACAAGAGATTTGTGGGGTGGGAACAGAATGGATTACAACACACAGACCTAACAGGGAGACTGAATGGACCACTGCACAGGGATCTTTTAGAGCTAGCAGTGAATGGAAGTCACTCTTTAATCATTTAAAAAATATTTCATTCGAGAAATATTTATTTCTGGAATGAAAAGTGTCCACACTCTTTCATAACACAAATGCCCTAGTGCTCACTAAGTCTTGGAATTGACCATTTGGGACACCCTGACACACTGGTGTAGTGATCAGTCTGAAATGATCAATGCTCTGTGTGGTTGTGCAGTGCGCCTGTGTGACTCTGGTCGGTGACAACAGGTGACGGTTGTGTTTTTGAAAACTGTAGGCAGGACGTCTGAATTTGAAATGAACATAAATATACTGGGTAATAGTAATAGGCTCTATCTTGGATAAATTATTGTGAGTACAGGCGTAAATGAAAACTGACTTTTGTATATAGCCCAGTGTAAAAAGCATTGAAAAGAAGTGATTTACAGTAGGCTTAAGAAGTCCTACAGTACGTTCTGTAATGATCCAATCGTGAAGACATCATGCACACTACTGACCCATGTGCTAGCCTATATGTTTATCTGGCTGTTGGCCATTTACTTATGCAGCACCAGAGAGAGAAGCGCTCAGTGCAGTTCCATGCACAATAACACATACTGTACACATTGGGTATGTAACTGCCTCCTACACATTATTTATTCAACTCCTTTCACAGTGTCTGCAAGTGATTACATTCAGAGGGCTGGCTTTAGAGGCTTTACTTTTCTCTCTTCTCAATATATTGATTGTTAGTCTTCTTTATCAGGCATCACTGAATGGCCATCTAAGGCAAGCACCATCCTTTTCCCCAACGTTTCACTTTCCCTTTCGTGTTTCATACATGACTACAGGCCTTGAAACAATAAATATTTTTTCTTGTTTGCTTTCTTTTCTTCTTCAGTGGGATGTTTTCAGACTGAATGCCAGATTTGATAATTTTTGCTGTCTGATCCAAAAATGAGTATACTATATAAAAGCTATTTAAAAAAAAAAAAATCAAGAACGGATCAACTCACACTGTGACTCTTGCCACCCCCTACCATGTCTTGAAATTAGGTTACTTAACCAGTAGGAAATATTAAGACATACACAGATCTGTACTGTAATATGTCATATGAACTCATTTCAGCTGAAATGACTTGATCTAAATTTATGAAGGACAATTACATTGGCATCAGCTTAAACAGACACAATATTTATTGCCTCACCTGTGGGTGGTTTTACATATCTTAAGCTATCTCCATACTAAATGGAGATAGCTGTTGTGTGTTTAAAAAAACAGCTTGTTGGCTAACTGTTTTAATAGCTCTGATATTTGAGGTAGAGATTAAGATTCTTTCAAATTTCAAGAAATGTCAACGACCTAAAATGCCGACTAAAACTGGGTTGGCGCTTCTGCACTGCAAAACTCCTCTCAGGGGAGGATGCCCTCAGATCTCCCAAGCAGGCTGCTTTTCTCAATTGGCTACTCTATACCCATGCGAATTCAGCGAGACAAATTATGCTGATAAAGTGGAAAACAGGACCTCTTAGAACTGGAAGGGCCAGGATTAAAGCATATGGACTGGACAGGGACAGTGAACAGCTAATCAATAAAAAACAACAACAGACACATGGAGAAAACTGCCATATGTAAGAAATAATCTGGTCTTGTGCTAATTCTTTAATCAAATCTGTTCATGATAGCCCTTATCTTTTATCTTATCACAACTATAACCTATAGCATTTCCATTTTTATTTCCCATTATGTTATTTGAATACAGCATGTTTATTTATTTATTTATTCATTTAATTATTTATTTATGAGGTAGCTGCAGATTCTATGCAATTGTGTTTGGACAATCAACTGACCTGGGGTCCGTTTCACGAAGCAGGTTCAACAAACTCCGAGTCTTACCCTGAGCTCTGAGTTGATCTACTCTGAGATAGGAAACTCTGAGTTTTCGGTTCCAGAACAGCTGATCTGAGTTAGTTTGATCAACTCCGAGTAGTTTCACCTGGAGTTAAGCGCGTGCACCACAGCTATAAAAAGACAGCGTCAATGGGGTGCCGATTTGACGAGTCACCATGGCAACGGAGAAGCGTCGGGCTGCGTTTTTCACCCCAGTTGAACTGGAAATCTTAATGCATTCATACAGCGAGTTTCAACATTTTTTTTTTTTTTTTTAAAGTGCAACACCGCTGTAGCGGCAAAGGAGAGGGACACAGCGTGGGAGAGCATTGCTGCTCGGGTCAATGCGTAAGTTTAAATGTAGTCCGTTGGAATCACAATAATATTACAGGGGAAAACTGCTTGAATGGTAGCCTATTATTTTTTTTTCATTTAGGTGCAATCCCGTGGGAGAGAAGCGCACTTGGCAGCAGCTTAAGATGAAATATAAAAACATTGTTCAAACAGGTAAGACCTCGGCATAATCTCATGCGCAGTCTTATAACCATCTCCCGACGAATATTTAATTCTCTGCGCAGTAACACTGCACCTTCATCCACGGGATCGCTGTCGAAAGGACATGCCATGTTCGTGAAAAAGTCGCCACCTAACTACTAATGGACTTCTAATAAAGGCCTACTGACTGTTTTTTTATTTATTTATTTATTTATTTTAAATAACAGACGGCAGAACTAATATGCCACGCCAAAACTCGCCTGCTGACTGAATGAATGAGGAAGTTTAATACCGTGTGTGGCTGAAAGAGGGCGGACACAGAGAGAAACTTGAGGTTTCATGAGAAAACCCTGGTCCCGACCAGGTTAGTTTCATGGAGTCTGTTACTGCGGTAACTGAGCGAGAGCTTAAGTTAACTCCCTCTGTGAAACAGGCTACAGTTACCCCTCTTTCTCTGGTTTGAGTTACCTCCCTTTGTGAAACGGAAAACTCAGAGTTTCCCTCATTTCAGGGTTAACAGGCTCAGAGTTTTCACTAAACCTGCTTTGTGAAACGGACCCCAGGCGTGGGTGATAAAGGGTGATAGAGCAGGGCTTGGCAGACTCGATTCAATTTTATTTGTATAGCATCAAATCATAACAAAAGTTATTTTCAGGCGCTTTACAGAAACCCAACAGATACTGGTCAATCCATGGTAGGGCTGGACGATATGGCCTCAAATCAATATCACGATAAATTCAAGCACCTCACCTCGATAATGATAGGTGGAATGATAGGTCCCCTCCTATAACGGGAGTTGCTAGCTAGCTGGAAGACTAGGCCCTTACGTAGCAAGCATATGCTTAGAGCTAAATGGCTAACGTTAGTTAGCAAGACAAGCAGACCATGCTGGAATTAACATTAGAACTAGCTAACGTTAGCTGGCTAATTAGTTCGCTGTCTTGCTATTGGAAATTCCAGCATCATATGGCCCGCTTGTCTTGCTAAATAACGTTAGCCATTTTGCTCGAAGCATAACGTTATGCAAGGTCTAATTTAACGTAAGGTGGTTCTTTCAAACTAACGTTAAAACTTTCCGTCGGACTCGGAAGCCAGGCGTCTCTTCCAAACTACGCAATTCACGTGAATGACCCAACTGACAAAAAAAAATGTTGATTGTAGCCGAAAGGTGACAAGTTTGCAAGCCTGAGAAGTGCGACTCTAACTCTGTGCTGTCTGAGAAAAATTGAAGAAAATACAAATTAAGTACTTTTAGTTAAATTTATTGAACAACTGACAAGCAAACCAATAATAAAATATGACTAGCAAGTCCTCCTCGACTAAATCTACTTCAGCTACCTCAGCTGCAGCAGCTACCGCTTCTACATTTGAGCTGTCCTCCATCCTCATCGTCTCTTTCCATTCTTGTTGCAGTCTGGATGGGTGGAGTCACGTGACTACACACGCTGAACATATAGTACAGCGTCTTAAAGGGACATGAACATGCCTACCTACACACAGCCAAAAAAGACAAAAACGTCTTATTGTGTTATGTTTTATTTTGTTTTTTACCGAACATACCGACATGAGCAAAGTGACGTCGGTTATCGTCATAAATTTCGGTATGGGTAAATTTTCGGTATATCGCCCAGCCCTAATCCATGGACTAAAATCTCCTCCAAGAGCAAGCATAAGGTGACAGTCTCTGAGAGGATAAATAAGCACAAACCAGCACGACTCCTGATGGTGTTTCTACTGCTGCTTGTGCTTTCTCTATTTGGTTCTCTATGTGTCATTTTCTCTCTCTCTCTCTCTCTTACCAACATATACATCAGTTTTCAGTCACGTCAAGCTATAACTCTGGCAGAGTCTTCTCTGCTGATATTAAGTCAGATGTGGGTGTGTGGGTATGTTCTAAATAGAATGACTTAGAGGCTGTGACATCAGCCAGCTGTCAACAATCTTTTTTTTTCTCTTCCTTCTTCCTTCATGCAGTTGTGTGATAGACTGTACTCAATAGTATCTACCACAGCAAGTCCATATTTTCTTTTTTAAGTTGATTCTGTAAATTTACAGTATGATTCCTACATGTGCCTCAGCATGTGTCTCTATAATTAAACACAAAAAATTCTATAAATTGAATTACTTCATATTTCAGTCACTTTTTACTGTTTCCTCATCATCTCCTGCGATTACATGGGCTGTAGGCCACTTCTTAATATTAACTGGGGGTAATTTTTCTTTCCTGCTGTTCTTTAATATCAGTTCATGAGGTAAAAGCCTTAGACCCAACTTTATGGATCTCCAATTGGTGAATGCCTTTCTGAGGAGAAAGAGCAGAGATTGACACAAAGATGGACAGTGAAAGAGAAAGAGAAAGAAAGACAGAGACATTCACGAAGCTGTAGTAAGTCCAACAGTAATGGCTGAAAATTTGATATTTGGCACTATGTCCTGTTGGGTATGGGGCAAATAATAGTCAGCTGATGGCAAAGACATGGCTTTGGCATTGACAGGCCACATATGTATTGCTTGTCTATTTCTGACAAGGACATACTGTTCTTTTGATAGTGAGGCTGATGGAGGATTTGCCACCTGAACATGGAGCTAAGCACAATATGAAATCAATACAGTTACAGTAGAAGAACTGAAGTAGCCAGTGCAAGTTCATTCATTCATCAGAAGATTAGATACTGTTACATTAACTTCACTAACCCAATGATGTGGACACACATTAAGTCTCAACATTGCTGTGGTCAGATTGCATTATTTTCCAACTTTAACAGGGGCATTTATAATGAAACCAGACTCCCAGATGCTATATGAAGCAGCGGAAGCCATTTGTTCCCTGCTATTATAAACCATCAGTGACTGGATAGCTAGACTTGCTGGTGGTGCTGGGAGTAAACAAGCAGAAGCTGCCGACAGTGTTAATCACAGTTTTACTGCTGCCATGCTCTGGGTTTGGAGGAAGAGCCTGGGAGGGAGTGTTCATCTTTTTTTTTTTGCCCTTTTTTTCTGTTGCAGTGAAGATTCTTTCCACACCATTAGTGCTCCCTGCTGAGCTGTTCCATCCAGGTCCACGACTGTACTACAGTACAGCCCAGCCCACCGCACCATCTGCCATAAGCACAACTAACTAAATGTGGACACATCAGCACATTAGAGGAGCCACACCATGTGGGCCACGGTGCACACACTGCTGTAGTACATGGTTTTATGGCCTATGGGGAAAAAAAGAAGTGTCTCAGAGCATGGGAAATTCAACATTAGAGGACCACTGAAGGGCACAGGGAGGGAGAGAGTGAACGAAAGACAAAGAATGGCTTAAGAAAGAAATGGAGTGAGGAAAAAGATAAAAAGAGAGATGGAGGAGGCGGGTAACATACAGCAGTAATGTGGCAATAAGTAGGGTTTCTTCGACAGTTTGTTGAATAGTTTCCAATGAGCATAGAACAGCATTTTTGCCTGAAATGCCCATCCGTAATAATAAGCTGTAGTACTAGATACAGACGGTTGCTCTGCACAGACTACAGTGTTAGCATCACAGGAGGGGACATAAGACAGGCAGATAATATGATGTCATCTTAAAAGAGATGACTTCATATTAGCAATTATTTTAATTATGTGTTTCCTTTTCAAATTGGCACACATATCAGACAACATATATGCCAATACTGATACATCTGTGATACTCCAAAATCTTTGGTAATGAATCTGAGGGCAGAATGATAAACTGAGTCAAGGGGTTTGAGAATGGAAGCAGCAGCATGTCAGTAGATTATATCACCATAATGCAGGACTGATAGAAGAACTGCCTTAACTATACTTTTCCTACAATTCAAAGGGATGCTGGGTCTGTTTTTGCCATAATTTCGTGATGAGATTTTCAATATGTTTAAATGTAAACAATTCATCAAGCCAGTGTCCTAGATATGTATACTCTCCTTCACAATATTGCTAATAAAATCAGCTCGGATAGGTGAAGACTAGCTGTAAAATAAAGTGTTAACTTTGTTTTGCTTGCATTAAGTTCTAGTTCAAGGTTGACAAATGCATTGTGACCATTAATGCAGGACAGGAAAGTTGTAAGCTCTCAAAAGCAAGTTGTTCAGAGTCAGAAAAACAATACAGAATCCATGTCATCCATGTAAAGAATGACATTAAAGTCAGTCAGAGAAGTGACAATATTAATAATATAAATCATAAACAAAACAGGGCCCACAACTGACCCTTGTGGGACACTTTTTGTTACCGGTAAAACAAACAAACAAACAAACACACAAAAAAAAAAAAATGATTGGAGATTTCCAGCTTTGACACACTTTCAGAAAGATAATTCTGAAACCATCTACAAGCAACTGAAACCCAATATTACAAACCCAATATTAAATAGTTCCTGAATAAACAAAAGAGGCTTAGCTGATCATAATAATAATACTGCAGCTCTAAACAATAAGAGTAAACACTGTGTGTTGAATAAGATTCTGATTGATGAATTAATTTATTCACTTCTTAATGTTTACCATGTCAAGTCAAGGGTAATAGATGGTTTCATTAGAATGATAAAACAGCTCATTCAACTGAGAAAATATCCCTCAACAACTTATTAAAGCCCAGTAATGCCAGAGTGAATTCCTTGGTGTCAACAAAACACACATTAAATTACTAACCATTTGCTCTTCTGCTGCATGATTGAGTTACCAGCAGAATAAGATCAATAGTACTGTGCTCCTGCAGTATAAGACGGTATTTTGACTATGTTGGTAGTAAGAGACACACCAGCAGATAAAAAATTTGGTCATTATGACCTCAGCTACTGAGCTGTGACAAGGTAAACCCTGTGTGACTGAGACAGCTCAGTGGGATTTACTGAAGCTGCATCTGAATCCATATAACACTAAAGGTCAGGCAGATTCCAGTCACTAATTCTGTATGTCTGTAACCAAAGGTTATTTGATAGACAAAGAGAAAAACAAACACTGCCGGAACAATTCCCAGAATGATGTGTATTAACTCATAAAGCAAATCTTACAGCACAGACCCAGGGCTCAAATCCCATCTGTCATGAGCACACTGTTCAACCTTCAGAGACTAACTGCACTCGATGATGGTGAGAGCAAGATAGGGGGGGCCTGCAGCGGACTTGTACATGGGGTGTATCTGTACCAAGATGTGCACTCATTCCAGCCCATGATCTACAGTATGAGTCAGTCACAGCTAACACACTCGATCTCACTCTCATATTTGCTGCTTTTCCCTTCCTGGCAGGAGCTTGCTAATATAACGTGCCGTGTCATTTCCTAAAAGCAAATATCAGAGGTGATTGGTCAGCAGGGGCCACATTACACAGAGGCTATAAAAAACAATATCAACACTGACCTTGTATTACACACATGTTCAACTGACCCAGGTCCTGGCACTAACAAGCCTGAGTTGGCCCTGCTGTGGACAACTGGCTATTGACACATCTGACTCACCACTTTGAAGTCTTCAGCACTGCACTCTGTGCCTCGGTAGAAGCAAGACAGCAGCATGTCCTTGATGTCATGGCCCGTCCGGTCGTAGAACTCGCGCATGTTAAAGGGGCGGGGCTTGTAGCTGTCAAAGTCGGCTTTCTCCTTCAAGATCTGCAGCACGTTCTCTTCTACCAGGTGCGTGTCCCGAATTTCATACCTGGAAAGGAGGTTTCTGGATTCAGCTCACAGGGTTTTATCACACATGCATGAACAGAAAACACACACACACATACACAAACAGACATGCATTTACCTCAATTTTCTTCATCTGTGTTACCTGTGTGTATGTCACACTTGGCATCACCAAACACTGTAACTTTATGTTTATATGACCATATGTTGTTTATATTACTGAAGCACTTTCGCTTATCCATCCAGCTTAGGACACTCCTTTGTTTGTACAAAACACAAATGTCATTTAAATGTCATTTGCCATTTCATAACTTCCATATTTGTGCCACAGGTAAGAACAGGTATTTTTGAAAGCACATGTTTGCAAATTGAGAGTAATGTCTTCAAAACTCCTTCATGTGCAACCTGTACACGACAACTCCTGATGGTATGTGTCCACTTGCATCTGACCAAAGGTGTCATCATTCAATTAATTTTCTGTTGCAAGTGCCGTAGTCAGACATACAGCGCATTGTGGCAGCAGTGCGATAAGCTCCAAGATGCAATACATCCATTGGCCGCTCCGCATTTGCATGAAGTTGGAGCCCAGGGTACTTTATGCAAATAACTCGTATCCAACACAAGTTACACAACTCACCGCCTCCAGAAACTCCTGATTATTTCATTTAACTAGTGGTTGTAAATCGCATGTAAAGTAGGATTTAGCAACTATATGTCCCGTTTCTTGTAAAAAGTGTTTTCTCAATAATTTTATTGCATTATTGAGAAATGGTAACAAATGCATACAAATCATAACAGAAAGGAAATGAAAATGTTTTAAATGCTTCAAGATCTTGACTAGCAAACAACAGAACAGACATCCAAAAAGTGAATTTTTAAGTGACAATTCACAGTGTTGGGGATGGCACATATGTATTCACATTACGTAGTAACTAAAGTAAGCTAATGCCTTAGTTTTCAAATACAAGTAATCACATACTCAGTTCTTCAGATAAGCAAACCATTACTTTAGTACATAGCCACAAAGAGACCATGGAAACCATTTTTTTGTAAATTTTGTACACAGGAAATGAGCAATGAGCAGGAGGATACGTAGGGTGCATGAACTCTACCTGAATCAATGCAGTAATTCATATCAAGTCATTGAATTAAGTGTAAACCAACTTTAAGGCAACAGCAGATTGCATAAGGCTATAGACGAATGTACACACACTTTACAGACGAGAATCTGAATTTTTGAATGGATTATTTTTAGTGTTAAAATTCATATTAGATCATATACTTTTTTGGGCAACCTGAACACATTAACCAGCCCATTAGCCTGGGCACACACGACAGGAGAGCTCCAGTCCAGGAGCACAAATTAGGCAAAACATGGACACAAACTGAGAGCAAAAAATCAGCAAATTGTGTGCACAAATTAGGATTTCATATTCATTTTCTATCTTCGGTGGCTTCTCTAAGGCTCTGTATTATAATTTATCCTAATTCTTTTGTTGGCTCAAAAACACATTTAAAAAATCCAGTTGCATGTAGAAGTTGGTTTAGGCTACTATGGATTCTGCCTGTGTTTGGCTCATCCAGCAAACACTAACAGCAGAAGACAGCCTGAACATTGTGGAAGTATTTCCACTATTTTGAATCTGTGGGTGAATAGGACATGCCTGTCTGTCATTGCTGAGTCCCCGCAGAGTTAATAACAGGCCATAGATGGCTATGCAATAAACTGACCACAGACATTTCAAAGTTCTATTTTTAGTAACACTAAAGTAGTTTAATACTTTTCTCAATAGATAATACTGTAAATGTAAGTTACTTTAATGGAAGTAATTTTGTAACAGTTTATTTTTAAAAGTAGCATACCCTGACAATGATGATTCTCAAAACTAATTCTTGACTTAGTCTGTCCTTCCAACAGTCTCTAAACACTTTATAATCTTCAAACACAAAACTTTAAGCTACCATGACAGCCAAAAATAGGCAAGGCTTCAGGCGACTCCCATAGACAACAGAGCAAGAGGGAACCTTAGTTCTACCTCCACTCTACCTAAAAATGTTCATTACAACAAAAAAAGGTGGCAGGCAGGCAGACAACTTAGGCAGGACAATTGGGATTATAATGTAAAAAATTAATAGACAAGCAGTAGAGGGAGGATAGTCAGCCTCTGAGTAAGCCACAGAAGCAGAAATTATGCCGTGAGGTACTATATGTGCATGTCAGGCTCTCTCAAAGACCCGCACTGAGCTAGCTCTCAGGATATCATCCACATGTTGTCTGTGACTGGGAGCTCAGCTGTGACGTGCAAGCAACTGGGTGAAAATAGCTCATGATTTAAAGGATGGAAGTATTTCTTTTTACACAATCATGTTAATTATTCTGCCAAACAGCTGAAATTAACTGTTGTGGAAGAGCGCTTTCAGATAGTACATGTACATTCATAATGCTGTAAACCAGGTTGAGTGCCTCACTGCATATACACCATTTCACGATTTATTCGAAGCAAACACTTTATATAACATCTGCTGTAATTTTTAGAAGTGGGAAGCATACAGACACACATCACACAGGAGAGGGGTATACACTCACTTTCCCTCTTTATCTCTCTGTCTCAGTCTGTCTTACGCACAGAAGCAAACACATACAGCACCAGTACGTGCACAGACACACACTCACTTATATTGGCCACACACACTAGGGAAGTCATTTATTGCATGTCTCTGCCTGACAACTGCCATCAACTTCCAGCACCTGCTCACAGTCATTCACAGACACTAATTAACCTCAATTAACTAGAATGGCCTTAACTCAAGAAAGGACAGTCTGTCGATGACCCCAGCTGAGCGACGGGACATCAGTGGGTACAAGCTTCCAAATTATGGAGTACTAAGATTAACCACTAGTGACAGAGGTTCAAGTTGTTAGAGCACACAGTCTGCCTATCAGAGTGAATGAATTGTACAAGAAGATGTCATGAAGCTTATTTGACCTAATTTAGCACCGTGGGAGTCTTTGCTGCAAGTTCCAAATCAGAGTGTACTGCAAGGTTGTCGTCATGATATCTCAACTGCGATGCTGTGTTTTTGCTATGGTTTTCCTCATTGAGCAGAATGTGAAACAGACACTTTTCAATAAAGCTCACATATATTAATCATTCACAAATACAAGTCTGTCCCAAAGCTAAAAAGACCACAGTTAGGACTGTAATGTATTATGTGATAGCACCAACTAACAAAGACTTACCCCTCTCCACTGACAATAAATTTGGGAGTGACTTTGTAGACACTGACAGCAGAGTGATTTTTCATGGATATGGGCACTTTTTCAAACTTTAATTAGTGGTAAAGCAAAAAAATATTCCACAAGGTCAGTTCAGGCTTTCTCAGCATCAGTGAATGAGATTTTGTCCCTTGAATATGGAAATAATGTAAATTAAGTTGACCCACAAATGAAAAATAACACAATGCATTCATGATTTTGGTGAACACTCCCTTAATATTCAGGGAGTAGTGTATTTTCATCTTGTGTCCCAACCAAACAAGTGACAAGAAATGTAATATGTTCCACTGCAGCTACAATATTGTTTACCCGCCAGAAACAGAATGAAATGAAATATTCTCCATGTGAGACAGTATGTGCTGTAATTTAGAATGAGGACTTCTCTCCAATGTGCTCATGATCATTTTGAAGGTGGGTAGATGGCAATCAGTTTGCACTTCACGCTGAATAGCTGTGTTGGTGAAAACAGCATGCCAACAGCAAGAAGATTGGGTCTATTGTTCTGACCAAGAGCTGCAGTGGACTCATGCACCCAGACCAGCTGTGAAGTACCTAATTTAAGTAAACTGCCTGTGGAATTTGACAGATTTTTCAACATGTAATGCCAGTCAATGTGACAACTGTTTCAATAAAAATCTCTATCAAGTTTTTAATGATTTCATTAAAAATGTCATGCAGGGTTTAAGGCCTATGCCTCTATCTACGTGTTACTGTTTCCACAAAGTCCACAGCAAATGGTCCAAATCAACTCTTGTGACTGATGTTTTTTTATAATCTTGATTTTTTACATTTTCATAAAAAATGTCTACTCTCCATTATGCATTGATATGACACAGCAATTGAACCTCATGAAAGCTTTTAGATTATCCTCTTTTTAATTCTAAACACATGGGGTTGGTGGCACCAACTGTGCTTAAGTTAGAACTTCACCTTGTTGTAGCTTAAATGGCAACAAACTAGGCACGACTAAATATTCCTGTGCTGCATAACAAAACATATCTAAAATTTAACCCTACACATAACTAAAAATTTACACAGACAGTTAAAATTGCAATCTGATTTGATTTTATGAAAATGATGAACCTCATCCTCATATTCTCCGGCAGGTCTTGTGTGACAGATTGGTCTACATCTTTTGTGTGACAATTTAAAAATATATATTTTGCTAAGTAACAACTGGGTTAAAACAACAGAACAGAAAATTTTAATGAAAAAGACAAAAAAAAAAAATACTAGAGACTCTGCTTGATTCTTATCTCTGGGAAAAGCAGTGAAAAAATACCACAGCATTAAACATGTATTGCCAAAAATGTTGCCTAAATAAAAACAAAAAAATAAACTAATAAAGATTATTGTTTAGCTGCATCTGTTTCCTACTTGGTTTTTATTGTTACATTTACACTCAGTGTAGCAGGCAGTTTTCATTTGATTTGAATTCAAACATGGCAGGTTTGTTGGGGTTCAGGACCTTTGCGATCAATTTCTTTAGATTTTTCTTTCTTCTTTTTTTTTCAAATTGGTCAAAGGTTAACATCAAGGAGGGATATCAAAGTTTGTCATACAATAACACAGAAGTCATATACTGTATACCAACACAGCACAGCCCTGAGGCCTGTACCATAAAGCTCTTACTTATCTGGCTTCACTTAACCAGACACCACACTCCAGATTTTCGGTACCATAAAGCTGGTTATCAACTCGCTAATTCAACCCAGGCTTTTCCAATCTAGATCTGTGCGCACTCACATAAAAAGGGTGGTCTTTGCTGCATACGACCAATCGCAGACATGGAAAAATCTACCCGAGCCACATACTTTACGACGGAGGAGCAGACAATAATCATTAACAAATACGAGGAATATAAATCAATAATCCAGGCAAAAAGCAACACAGTTGCAGCTGCCAAAAGCCACAAGGAATGCTGGCAAAAAATTGCCGGCTGCGTCAATGTGTAAATTAGTGCGATTATAATATTACTTCCCCACCATGACGGCACGCGTAGATCTGACTACAGTAACATTTATGTGTTCAATAAATTAATGTGTCTCCCACTCAGCCATACACTCCTGCAGAGGAACTGGCCCTCCCTAACAGTGAGGGTCGACCCTTGAAGGAGGTCTGCCCTCAGTTTGAGTTTCGTCAGAATAGTCACTTTGATTCAACTGGTTTTGATATTTCATTTTATAAACCATCTGACGCCTCATGTTTATTCTGCTGGTTGAAATATTATTTCACTGTTACTTAAAGACTGTAAAACATTTGGCATCAACTCTCATGTGGACTTTTCAGGGCAGACACCCATACTAAGCAAACTAGTGGAAACCTAAAGGAGCCCAGAGACTGGCGTGTATTTTATCAGGCTTTTATTTAACCCTCTGAATTAAAGTCCCTAAGTTTTTTTTTCAAAAATATTTTTAAAAATCACTACATCAGTCTACAAGATCAATTTTTAGTTGGACAGTGTAGAGTCACACTGTAAATTCTGTGAAATTTACAGTAAAATACTGGCAGCTGTGGTTGCCAGAACTTCACCGTAAAAAAACGGTGACAATGTACACAACTTTACAGTATGCTGTTTTGAGAACCATAAATTTCACAGTCAAGAACTGTTGTTCGTTTACAGTAAATTACTTTGACAAAAACAAATATACTGTAACCCTGTTTACAGTGACTTTCTTTAAAATGAACAGTTGTAAATTAACCTTTTTATGGAAATTTGCTGTAAAAATTACAGTCGTAAATAAAGTGTTTTACGGCAATATGCTGTAAAAATAACAGTTGTAGTATAAACCTGTTTACGGTAAACTATTTTAAAAACAGTAGACTGTAAACCTAATTATGGTCAATCTCAGTGACAAACACAGTACAACTGTATGATGTATTACAGTATTTTATTGCAAGGTTCAACTTTACAGTAAATTACCGGCAGCTGTGGTTGCCAGAATTATACTGCAAAAAATACAGCACAAGACATAAGAAATTACAAATGATTGGCATAGATTTTACAGTCTACAACTGGGTATGGTAAATTACAAATAAAACACACTGTAAACCAAGGTACATGCTACCATTGATAAATTTTAGGAACTGTTCCATTTATATATTCTCTGTGAAAAACAGATTGAACTGATCCAACAACTTGTCCTGTATATTCACAAAGCAGTGTTGATTTTGAAACAAAAAAGCATGTGTGCATATAAATATGTAGGATAATTCATGGTGGAATGAATAAAGATCATAAAAATTAGCCACTTGCCCAGGGTTGATCAGGTTGATCAAGAGAGTCACTTAGTCCAGACTTGACTGAAGAGGGCGCTCAACATGGGACAGTCTCACAAGGACATAATGTTCAAGAAACTGGAACTTCAAGTATGTGCTGTCACTGCTTCTGCTTTAGGAGTCACACGTTGTCCATCTGGTGTTCACTGTGGGCTGGCATGATCCTCTCTGCAGCCAGATAGCAGAAACAAAACCAAAGTTAGATTGTTGCAGTGCTTGAGCAGATTAAAAACACAGCCTTCTGTTGTTTGATCAACTGATCAACAGTTACACTGTAACGTTAATTCATTCAGTCGCTGCCAATCAACCAGCCTAAAACATGGATTTCTTTCAAAACATAATGTTTGAACTGAATTATGAATGGTCATTTGATGAGGATGAGGCGAATGAGCTGTTAACACCAATCACAGCCTCAGGGCCACCGTCATCCAGAAGCTGTCAGATGCTGGACTTGAAGCAAGTTTCTAATAGTACATTAAGGTTAAATATATTGAAGAAATTAGAACTCTGGAATATAATTTTGCAGGTCATTTTCATAATTTTGGTGCTTTGGTGCTGAAAACCTAACCTGCTGCAGCACAGGTTATGTGCATCTTATCTTGCATCTATCCATTATTTGCTACATTAAACTATACCACTGCTTACCTCTAATTAGCTTTGACAAGGCTGGTGTCCAAGTCACTGAGTCAAGTAAGTTTGCTCAAAGTATATGTCTGACCCAAATCATGGATGTTTTGCATCTCCTCAACAATGTTCTGTATGGTCGAAGCAGGTAGCAGAAACTGCCCCTGCAATTTGAAGTAGAATAAACTGACATTTCTGAGGAAAAGATCACTGAAATCTTCTGACATATCCATATCACATTCATCTGTGCCAGTCTCTGTACCTGCCTCATACACTTGAGGGCCTAAGTCATCTGACTCAGTTGGAACAGATGATGACTGAGGGCCAGATTCTCTGCACAAGTCCCTGACAGCGCTATCTGTATTTCTGTGACATGTGGGCGGTAAATGAGGATTTACCCTTGAAAATAGTTGAGCATCCTCTCACTGGACAACTCACAGCACGTCCTTCCACTACATGCTCCCGCAAATGAGCCGTTAGATCTTTAATATCTTGACACTGGCGTTGACACAGCGCCATTGCACATTTGTACGCGGCAACAGGCGTCTGGGCGGCAGCCGTCCAGAGAGAGGCAGACCCAGCATGCCTCCGGTCAAAATGAGCCTTGAACGCTCCTTATCTACAAAATGTCTGCTAAACACTTAAATAAACAACGTGGTTTGTTTCTGTGAAGTCTGCAATGAAGCACATAGCCCCTCAATGTCTGAACCGACTTGCTACAGAAACTACAGCTAAACATTTACAGAGCTAACCTTGGGTAAAGTTAGCTAACACAAACTAGCTGTTAACTATAAAGTTCTACACAAAAACCTCAAACATTACATCGAAAACAAAAAGTCACCTCACTCGACTCTTAAAAGAGCAAGCATTGAGTTAACTTAGCAATACCCTTAAACAACTAGTTAATTCAAGCTAGTGCAATGTCAAAAAAAAAATGCAGAAAAAACGTGTTAATTCGCGCTAACAGTTAACTTAACAAACGTTAACATAAAAACCAAACGATGCTTCGAGAAAGCTTTCACTGCAAGATTGGATGCTCACCTCAAGCAGAAATTTTCAGGGCGTTATACCGCCTGTTTGAGGATCCCTACCGAACAGCAGTGTTGGGTGCGTGGAAATGGCGGTTCAAAATGCACTTAGCATTGTTGAGTCTCTCTATCTTTCGCAACCGTTTCTCCCTGTCTGTCTGTTAGAGATGGGATTTATGGCTCTTTGAAGGGAGCTGGATCTTGAGGTTCCGTTCCTTTCAAAGAGCCGTTCAAAAGACTGGCTCATTTTTATATTTATTTATTTTTAGCCCATTAAGACCTAAACATTACACATGAGACTAACAGGGTGGTATCAGACTGTACTGGATGCTAAGAAGGTGCGGGTTAATATTTCTGTCGGAATCATTCAAACTTAGACATCCCATATATATTCTATTGGTGGGTTATCTGAGTTTGAATTATCCTGAAATAATGATAATTTCATTTGGCAATGGTCTGTGTGGACATTTGTAAACATTCCACAGGGTGGCGCGGTGCCACATCCCTCTGCTTTGACAATAAGATCACTATTTTGGATTTACCCTTTGTATTAAATGGGTGTGTGTGTGTAAATAAACCTTGAGTTAATGTTATCCATGCAATACCTAAAAAAGCTAAGCAGGGTACAATGAATTCCCATGTAAAACAGCTCTTACTTTTAGTGCAAAATACAAC
>OMLB01058225.1:2009-13681 GCA_900302555.1 Myripristis jacobus
AGCCAGAAACTCCCCCCAGGTACAGCACAGTGTCCAGCAGACCTTCTTCCGCCATCTGGTAAAGGGAACCCAGCAGAGCCACCGCTGCTCTCTGGCCCCCTCCTGACCCCAGCAGGGCAACATGGGGAACCGAGTCCTGGATAGAGAGAGAGAGACAGAGAGAGACAGAGAGAGAGAGAGAGGGAGAGAGAGAGAGACAGAGAGAGACAGAGAGAGAGAGAGAGAGAGAGAGAAAACCAAACTCTGAGAAATAATCTCCTGATCTTACATGCGATGCTAAGCACAACATAAATGTCTTCGCTATTTTCCCATCCAGCGCCCAACTGGTGTCAATAGCAAATGCCCATCTAAGCGACCTTGGCATGTTGGTCTTAAAATGAGGTGTGATCCAATGTGTTGCTATCTTGGGGCAGTTGAAAGTCACTGCACCACTGACCAATAAAAACCAAGTCTGAAGTCAGGGGCACAGTTTTAATTGGTATTTGAATTGTTATTTTATTTTATAAAGGAGAGGCCGCTTTATCAAGATAGTAATGGGGGCCTGCATATCTATCTATCTATTTATCTAGATAGATAGATAGATAGATAATTGGCCAGATCCCCATATGAAAAACAAACCATTCTTCCCTTTCGACAGAAGAAAGAAATTGAGCATGACAAGAGTGTTTTCTTACCGCTGAACAGTTGATTCCCAGGCTGTTCAGTGACTCCTGAACCACTTGTTTCCTCTTCTGAACATACTCCTGTTCACCAGCACACAAATGCTGTGACTGATAGATGTGTTTCTAGAAAGAGTCACAGACATTTAAGTTTAAAAAAAAAAAAAAAAAAATCTGACCAGTGCAACAATGTCACATCCACACTGTGTATCTGCTGGCCACACTGATGTTGATATGTGGAAATATTCAAAGATGCCATTGTTTTGACGGCAGCAGTATTACATCAACTGGAAAAAATCTACTCGTCTTGTGCATTTCATACACATTTCCCTGTTCTTCAGCAGGACATATTCGGGATCTTTGGAAACCTTTGATCTCCCCAAGAATTTAAAATAAAGTTCTGTGACTTTGAACAAAGCTCAGCCAAGAAATGAAGATGTCGATGAAACCCTTCGGCGACACTTGCAGTCTAAATCCTTTGCCATGCGTATCTCACCTCAGGAGCGCCTGTTGTTGTCTTCTCCATGATGGTCACTGATTCTCCCAGAGATCCTGTCATGAAAACAGAGATGCTCATTAACACAGCTGTCCAGCTTGGTTGACCGTGAGAGAAATGAATGTGACAAGAAGATCGACGCTGCCATGTAAGTTATTCCGCCTTGTTGGTTACGTTCGCTGGAACAGAAGTGAAAATAGTCTGCAAAAGTGGACTTCAGATTATGTGCTTAGAGTTTGAGTTGAACTTTACTCTTGAACAGAGCATAAAGTCATAAATATGGGAGGTAAACTTTAGCAACTTCCATGATTCGTGACTTGTTGAGTTTTTCTGCTTCATGTCGACCTCGAGAACTTGAAAACAATAAATCAAGCCAAGTGAATAATACTCATACAACTTGTCTCTTTGATCATGATGTGTTCGTTATTTACATCTTTCAGTGGACAATGTCACTGATCCAGCTTTTTGATATGAACATATGTATTTTATATGTCAGTGACCAATTGCCACCCAAACACAAACACCTGGTGCAAGTTGGTCACATGACATTTTTCTGACATCACAAGTTGACAAGGACTGTCCAATGCAGCATTAGCCTCTATTAATGCATTTGTTCCTTTGCTAGTTTTCAGGGTAGGAGGGCGAAAGAATGCCCAGCGATGTTGTTGCCGTGCTGACCATGGTGAAAATACTGTGAAGGAATCAATCAACACAACTTTCACAGACAGGCCAGGGTCAAACCCACGGCGTACGTACGTTACGATACGTAACATTGTGTGACGTTGTCTCATTGAATGATATGTTTGGTTGTAACGTTTTGTAACGGAGGTAGTTTTCCTCCATTTTGTGAGTATGTCAGAGGTGTTATCCTATCAGCATCAGCCTGTATTTCAGGCTGATGCTGATTGGAAAACAATAGTGCTCCATTATGGCTTCCAAGTTGCTATATCAGTGTAGCCAATGTTTAAAAATGTTCAACATCATTTCAAGTGGTAAAAGCACATGTATGTGGCAGTGATGTCAAAGGTCTTTTGCAGTGCCCCTGTTATTAATGATCCATTGAAAGTAATGTCCTGCTCAGACAGTTCTTCGGCTACAATCGCGAGGAGAATTGCCCTCTTGGCTTCCATACTTGCAACACTTGCGTAATGCAACAGGTTGTTCAGAGCTTTATCACAGTAAAATGGCCAGAGTGGAAATGTCAGAGAAAAACAATATGTACTCTATTAGAGTGACATTTGCTCCAGTTGGAGTCAAATACACTCTATCTCCCTAGTTAAAAACCAGAGTAAAAATAAGAAGAGTAAATGAAGGCTCCACCCTATTTTCACAGAATTTGTAATCCACAGATTTATCATCAATGTTTGTCAGATTTTTCAAATGAGTAGTGTTTATGAACGTCCTGCTTTAACCCGGATTAAGGCATAACATTTTGTGGGCTAATCGACCTCTGTTTCAGCCAAAAAGCAGCCGCAAGAGAGAGCCTCTAGCTCTCTGCTCATCGTTCACGCTAACTCCACCCCTCTCACATCGCAACCGCACTCTCTGGCTCTCTCTCACGCTTAACCGCCGGCGCCATTTTGAGCAGTCTATTGCCACAAGGTGGGTATCTCTGAATTAATTCAGAATAACATAAATTCTTTTGGATTGCACTTTCAGCCTGACATGAAGGCAGTGGTGTTAAGTGGTTTATATGAACTCCATCTGAATTCAAATTCACTACAACTAAATTCGATTTAACAGCCAGCGATGTTAGCTTTCTCCCGTGACCGTTAATCTTGCTAGCCTAGTCCGCGGAAGTGCATTCGGAACAGCTATAGGAAAATAATTATGGAACAATGATGATGATTGGTTAAAATTCACTCAGTATGTGAGACATAATTTTCAGCAACCCACGGGGTTCCGTTGTCGTCGGTGATGCTATCCATGCAGATAGCTAACGTGGTCAAGTTATACTGGTTAGCAGTTAGCTAGCACACCTGTTGCCTTTTGCAAGGTCAATGCCAATTCTGTGCGCGAATGTCAGGAGAGAAATTATGTGACACATGTTTTTACCCTCAGTCTCACGCTCTTAAGCTGCCCAAGCAATTCTTACACCAAAACACTGCAAAACATAGCAAGAGAGATGAATAGACAAACATTTCTGGTATTGTAATGGTGCATACTGTTACCTGGGATTCTATGCGCATAGCCCTTTTAGAGCTGCCCTATATGACTTTGGGTGTCATACAGGACAGCGACGTGGCTGAGGAGGTAGAGTGGTTGTCTGGTAATTGGAGAGTTTCTGGTTCAATCCCTGGCTCCTCCAGAGTCTTTCTAACTGTCCTTGAGCAAGACACTGAACCCCTACCTGATCCTGATGGGAAGTTTCGCACCTTGCATGGCAGCCTCTGCCATCAATGGGTGAATGTGAGGCAAACATTGTAAAGCACTCTGAGTGGTCACTAGACTAGAAAAGCGCTATAGCAATACATTTACCAATTATAACCATATGCGTTGCATATGCACAAAATCAGCCATGAATACCTTCTGACTTTCACTTTATTCTGACAGCCTAAACATCAAAATCACCCAAAAGCCATCATCTCTTGGTTTGTAATTAGGCCTATATTATATTATCTGCTGATAAGCAATGGGACCCAATAATTAGGGCAACTTGGAGGATTTAAACAAATGGACTGATTGCTGACTGAATATTATAAAATGGCTGGTGGTGTAACCTGTTTTGGCACAGGTTATATATAAGATGCATAGAAGATGCATTCTGCCATTTGTGTCTGAGATAATAAACATAACATATAATACACACAGCACACCGACAGAGAAAAATCTACTGAGTGTTGTTTGGGGCAGTATTTCCATAAATATGGTGAAACAGTGGCCTGTGTCCTACCTGGTTCACCTACAGCAGTGTTATCAGCCAAACCAGTGACTCCCTCCGGCAGCGCTCCAATAGTATGGACTTGTGTAATTATTGATGCTGGACGCTCGTCTGGATGAGTGAGCTCTACAGACCTCAGCCACACACTGATACCAACACTGTGACAATGCCCAGTAAAACTCCACTCACTGGCATCTTTGGTAATGTCAGACCACTTCCTAATTTTTCTGTTAGGGTCTTCACATCTTTAACTGCTTCACATAAATTAAACAGAAGTAGACTACTTCTGCAAACTTGGACTACTTCAGTTTTCTGTTAAGTGTAGAAATTCAATGATTACAATGATTACTGTAATTGGGATTATTTCCATCCTTCCTGTTGCGACATGCTGCCACCATGCTGCCCAAAACAAGATGAATGGACAAACTCTACATATCAGCATTCATGAAGGGCATTTCTCCACCAGATGTGGCTAATTGTGAATGTTCATAGGGCGGAAGTTGTGGCTCCTGCAGATTTGCAACATTTCAGGCAGATTTGTAATTTATAAAAGGGAACTGTGTACATGAAACATACATCAAATTCATTGTAGTCGCTATAGTCTATTTCCCCCCAAATATCCTCCAAGCAAACAAAATCTCTGATGCTCAACAAGCGCTGCGCTTGAGAGGCGCTACAAAGTGTGTGCGCGTGTGTGTGTGTGTGTGTGTGCGTGGCTGTTATCATCGCCGTAACAGCGGCCACAAGTTAATCTGGCAAAGGTATTCAGGACCTGGAGGAGGCCGTGTGGTTGTTATTGCATGACAGGTGTTATGTTGTCGAACATGCCTCGCAGCAGGTACGCTAGCCAAGTAGTCCAATTAAATGACTTGCAATATTTTCTTTAGGTTTCACACCCAGTATCGAACCCTGGAGCATCGGAGATTTTGTCTGCTTGGAGGATATTTGGGGGGAAATAGACTATAGCGACTACAATGAATTTGACACATAGCAACATGCATACAGCTGGCCCTGAAGTTTACAATACAAATCGATTCCCCAGTGGATGCAACAACTGCATCCAACGCTACGTTATAAAATGGACAGCATCAAACTTTATGATGAATAGCAGCGCAAAATAGCAGCGCAACTTGGTGGGCGTTATCCTGGTAATTTCTCTGCGTTTCTCGGCGTCCCCTCGCTGTGATTGGAACATCTGCTGTTGCCACGAGAAATGCCCGATGTTTACAAACAAAGGTCACCAGTTAACATGAAAACCAGTTAATCCGTAACACCTGCTGTGTTTTCACCTCAAAAAGGTGAAAACACAAAAGGTGAGTTCTGGTTAACCCAGAAACATTACGTGATGCTCTGCTCTGTGGATCACAGTTCTGTGCTTTAGTGAGTGGACTTGCAAAGAAATGTCTCCAAGATGTTTGTGCATATTTCATCAAAATTTACATCTTACCTATCATGTCATGTAGCTATCAACTAGCTATCAAAAGGTAACATTGGCTAGGAAGTGGTTGAATGCAAATGAGTGCATTCAACCACTGGCCCAATGTCCGTCTGGATTTTCATTATTGTTTTCTCAGTAGCTGATCAATCATGAAGTGGTAAAACAATAACTTTTTGTCAGATTCCCTAAATTTAAGGGTTTGAAACCCTTAATTTTGAGGAGATATCGTCTCACCAAGCAGCAAAGCAATGAGGAAACAGGATTTGTAAATGAAAAGATGGGTTTTATTTACCCTCAAAATGCAACTTCTTACAAATCAAAGATTTAAGTATTAGGCCTATAAAAGAGGTCAACAAAACATAACTAAACTCAGTATATGACAGCTAAACCAGATGTTAACTGGACAAACTGACCTAACATAATGACACATGAGGAAACATTTAGAATGGCTTGGCCAAACCAAATACCAGACAAGGGGGCTTCAGCATTTAACAGCCCTCCCCTTTTTTCTCCACCAAGAAGTGACCTCCAACAGTAAGTCAAACAAACTCAAGGATTATATATATGATATATATACCAAATTATTGCTTTCATAAACCTACACTGCAAAAATGTGTGCACTCCATGTAAAACAATGTACGGTTAAAGCAAATAAACAGATTCCAAATCAAGCAGGGTGTGATGTTAATTGTTGAGGTGTGGTTGACTGCAAATAAAATAAACCTGTGCATGTAACAAAGTAATGAAACTAGACTCAAATTAATGTGGTGACAAAGTGTGAATAATGATGCAGTGTTAGTCATCCCAGGCTGTATACTCCGCTCCTTGACTCCCTTCTCCTCCCACACTGAGAGACCTCACCCCCCCCACTTATCAAGGTTCATTATAATCACACAAAGTCATAGAAAATATGTCCAATCCAGTGCAACCCAATCAGCTGTGAGTCATTCTCTGTTCTGAAAACAAGTCTGACAGTAGAGGGAGAGCAACTGTGATCTGTTTTAGCGCTGAGAAGTGGACATGCTGTGACCTCACACGGGTTTCATATCATATCTGCAGTTTTGTCCTGTCTCTGGCGGCTGTTTGGGACTTGCTGGGAATTGATAAACCGGTGGTGGCTTATCAACCAGACATCGTGGTGGTTAACAAACAGCAGAAGCCAGTAGTGATAGATGTAGTGATCCCAAGTGACAGCAACATCAAAAACTATGAACACTTTATAGCCTTAGCTTTTCTTCTCTTTTCTCTTCAATTTTGAAAGAATTAATTTCACCATCTTAATAAATTCCACTTTATTTCTTTTTCCTTTTTTTGGGGGGGGATTTCTTGTAGTAGTTTAAACAAAATTGGTTGGGATGATTTTTCAATTACAATTTTCTTGTAATTTAATTTTAAATATATATTTACAATAAATATCATTCCCTTGTCACTTTTTTGTGCCTTTTTCCCCCTAATTTAAATTTTTTTCATTAAAACATTTTTTTTTTTTTGTCATTTTCAGGTCATGTCTGGTGACTTTTTCCTAAACGTCTTGCTAATTTGCTCAGCACCTTTTCCCCTGTGTTACTGAAAGAAATCAAGTGAATTGGCTGAGATCTCAGTGTGTTAAGTGGCGTTATGACAGAGGAGGAAGGATCTGTTCAGGGTCAAGGCATGAACATTACTGCTGAACCAGGTGTAAATTCAAGATCCTCTGCTGTATTTACAGTGGACAGACTGCTGCTCTGTGCTGATAACTGCAGGGTCAAAGTGATACGACAGACGTGCAGACTGTACTGTGGGAAGACGTGTGTCACATGCTCTGTTCCAAATGTACTGATGCATCTTGCTATTTCACATCAATGTTGCTCCTTGATAAGTGTGTGTGTGACAGCTGGGTATAAAATGGCTGGGAGCTTCCCATTCCACAGCTGCCACACGGACAAACACCAAGAAAAATCCTTGACCCTGTCAGCTCATTTGCTGAATATTTTCACAATAAAGTCTCTCCAGCAGCGATAACCATGCAGTGTGGAAACGGCAGCTTGGCTGCTGGGCTGCTCTGTATTTGTGTTTGGATGATGGGACCTTTAGGCCAGCCTGTGGGAAACACGGAGAACAGGGCAACGCCAGCCCCTGAGATGGCAGCAACATCAACAAACGCCCCGAAGATGGAGAGGAAACCAACAACTGGCCCCAAGGTGAGGGATGGATGAAGTAGGCTAGTCTGGGACCAGGTTTAACACTTTGTGTCTCAGCACCAAAAAGTCAGTATTTGCTTTAAATTTTTGCTTTTGCTTTAAATGTGTGAAATTACACACTAGTCTGCTACAAATAGCAGTTATTTCAGTATCTTATAACATCATGTATGATATCACGTCTTTATGAATTCTTGTCAAATACAAGGTGATAACCTAGGGTAAGTTGTAACACTACCCTCGTACGGTTGAGATCATTTTGAACTAAATTTTAGCATTTTTCTTTTTTCATATCTTTTCGTATCTTTTTTTAATACAACGAACAGTGCAAAAATAGAAAACTATCTTGTTCAGTTAGACTTACATCATTTACAATTTAACTGATTTGAAATGCACTATTCCATCACTTACTGTTTACTCCAAGTTACAGAAGAAAAAAAATGGTTGAAGGTTTATTTATTTTGCTAAAAAACAAAAAAGTAACAACTCTCACCATCTCTGTCAGCCGTTTCATTCCCAGCTTTAGGAAAATGGTCATTTGAGATGAGCATAGATGGAATGCATCAAGTTTGATGTGAAGCAGCATCGTTTAATCCAGTAGACATTCAATCATTTTAACTTCAAAAAACTTCAATCTTTTTCTTCTTCTTTTTTTTTTTTGACTGAAAAATCTCAGCTTTGATCACAAAGCCATTAAACTGTACATGAGATCCAGGGGTAAAGGAGTATGTAACAGAGGTGATCACATGTCTTTAGCTTATCCCTGACTCAGATTCAGATTCAGATTCAGAATAATTTATTAGTCCCAGAAGGGCAATTCATTTCTACAGTCAGCCTGTCCATAGTAACATAAATATAATACGGTAAAAAAGAGATAAATAATACAACAGTTAACATCCACAGTTGAGCATCATCACATCAACAACAACCACCACAAACAGTGACAGCACAGCAGAGCGGGATGCAAAATCATTCATAGCTCATTCTGCATTTGTGCATTTAGCAGCCTTATGACAGAAGGAATAAAAGAATTTGCATAGCGGTTTGTTTTTCACACCGGCACATAATACCGCTGACCTGAGGGCATGATTACAAATTCACTGCCAAGTACATGATCAGGTTGGGATAATATTCTGTCTGCTTTCTCAACCACAGGCATTTTCCAAAGAGAGCAGAGGCCCTTAAGCTGGACACCAGTAATTTTAGAGCACACTCATGTTGTTGTCATTCAGACACTTCTCGTCTTTCACAGATAGACTATAAAACCAGCATATAAAGGAAATGTTTAAAGACTCTCAATAAAAGTTTGATAAACGGTACATAAGATATTTCTGCTGACACCCAAAGAGTTGAGTTTCCTCAGCACATGGATTCTTTGGTTTGCTCACTTTACAGTGCTGTCAGTGTTATCACTGAATTTTGGTTGCGAGTCAAACACTCTGCCCAAATACTTGTACGTTTGTACAGTTTGTACCTCCTCACCATGAATAGTGCTGGTTTTGGGGCCGACACTAGATTTTCTGAAATCTATGATAATTTCCTCAGTTTTTGACACATTTAGATTGAGGGAGCTATCATCACACCATCTGACAAATTCAGGTTGGCCTGAAGAAGAGACAGTAAGACTGTGTCATCTGAAAACTTGACAAGATAGCTGTTTTCTTGAGAGGATCTGCAGCTGTCTGTGTAAAGGATGAAAAGCAGGGGAGAAAGGACACAGCCCTGAGGAGAGCCTGCGTTTGAAGATATGACAGAGGACATTGTGTCCATTCACAAAAACCTGCTGCAGTATGTTTGTTAAAAAGTTATCATCAATAAAATCTTATCAGGTAGCATAAAATAGGAGGCAAGCCTTTCAATATAAATATGGGGCTGCATCTTGTTAAAAGCAGAGCTAAAATCAGCAAATAAAAGTCTTGTGTGGGATTTGGGTTGTTCGAGATGCTTGTACACTCTATCTAGAATGAAGAGCTTAGCATCCTCCACACCCTTACCTTACCCCTTACCATTTGTCTGGTGGAACTGGTGCTGTTACAGTTAACCTCATATTACAGTTATACCCCAGTCTCCACTATACGACGTGCTCAGACTCTTTCTTAACCCAGAATCCAAAATGTCTGTGAAGAAGTCACTTATTTAGACCTTAGCTCCCTTAGACACAGGTTGAATGATATCCATTATGTGGACAGAAATATTGGGCCACACCTCTTAATCATTGAACCATTTCATTCAGTCCCATTGCTACAGGTGTATAAAATCCAGCAGCTAGCCATGCAGTCGGCCTTTACAAACATTTGTGAAAGAATGGCTCGTTCTAAAGAGCTCACTGAACTCCAGCGTGGTGCTGTAATAGTAATGTAACAGGATGCCACCACTGCAACAAGTCAGTTGGTGAAATTTCTTCCCTCCTAGATATTCCGCCATCAACTGTAAGTGGTATTATTGCAAAGTGGAAGTGTTTAGGAACCAGAGCAACTCAGAGTGGGGTCGCCGAGCGCTGAGGGGCATAGTACATACAAATGCCCAACGCTTTGCTGACTGCAGAGCTCCAAACCTCCTCTGGCATTAACATTAGCACAAAAATTGTGTGCCAGGAGCTTCATGGCATGGGTTTCCATGTCTATGGATTTAGAATATGATGTCATAATGTAGGTGTTATGTGTAAGTGGCCCAATACTCTTGTCCATATAGTGTATATTAAAGTATATGAGGTTACCTATGAAAAATGGATGAAAATTTTAAAATAAAACTCAAACTGACTCTTTTAAGCTTGAATGAAATTTCTTCCTTCAAATTCAAGTTCAAATTCCATCATAAGTTTGAATTCCTTCATAAGTCTTTAAAAATTATTACCTTGGCCTATGAAGATGTCCTTTTTTTGCATGTCAAACTAGCATTTTTTTTTATATTTAACAGTTTTTAAAATTTGTTTTATATTTCACATTTTGTTTCATATTGTTACTGTCCATCCGTGGGCCCTTAGGTTTAACAAAAAACAGGTAAGAATTAATTTTCGATGTATTAGGGCAAGCTTTGTCAAAATGTATGCAAATCTATAAAACTCAACATGTTTGTGTTAAGTTTAATTTCATGAGAAAATGATTTTGTATCAGGAAAGCTGCCTAATTTTTCCAGTATTCAGGTTTTTCCTGTTGTAACTTCTCTTACAATTTCCCTCTTGTCCTGTGCTGTGGCAGATCTCTGTGCGTCAGTCCCAGTCTCTGTGCACTGGCGAGCAGGACTTCATCCTGATGAGGAGAGCAGCTGTTGTGGAGTCACTCAGCAGGCTGGGAGTCAGCAGCACTCAGGTACAGTATGAGGGAAGAAGAATCATACTGTACTGCCCAGTAACAAGGCAAAGTGTGTAACAGAGCTGTTGGCCCACCACAGGACAGCCGGTCAGTGTGGCGCAGATGTGTGAAAAACAGTTTCATAAGAGAGCAGTAATGTAAGGGGCTGGCAATGCAAAACCATGGCATCGACACAGTTTCTCTGGTGGATTGGCGGGTCTGTTACACACTTTGGCATGATATTGGGTTGCACTTTATTCTACGTCAAGTGTCAGCTTTTTCCCCAGAGAGTGTCTTATTTTTTTACAGCTTGATCAAGCAGCAGCTCCCTCGTGGAAAATGTTATCTTCAGTTTGAGAAAGCTGATATTGATCCATTTCTGCATGTGTCTGTTTCTCATCTGTTCATTACCTTCCCTTTTACCATCTGTTCCTCCCATCTCTCTCTCTCTCTCTCTCTCTCCCTCTCGCTCTCTCTCTCTCCATCCAGGACTCGGTTCCCCATGTTGCCCTGCTGGGGTCAGGAGGGGGCCAGAGAGCAGCGGTGGCTCTGCTGGGTTCCCTTTACCAGATGCAGGAAGAAGGTCTGCTGGACACTGTGCTGTACCTGGGGGGAGTTTCTGGCTCCACATGGTAATAATACACACACACACACACACACACACACACTCTCTCTCTCTCTCTCACACACACACACACACACACACACACACATTTGTTTTTCTATCTTTG
>OMLB01058227.1:0-31607 GCA_900302555.1 Myripristis jacobus
GGTGTGTAGATGGAGAGATGGTGGTATGCAAGGACAGGAGGAGGGAGGAGGGGTGGGATGAAAGAGGAATGGAGGAGGAGAAGAGGTCCTCCAAGATGTGGACCAGAGTTTGCACGGTGTTCATTTTGTGCCTAGCTATTTTCTTTCTGATATGCATCGTTTTGCACAGCCTGATGTGTTCATCCAAGCCATTCACCATGATCAGCTGTGGCTGATGGGGGCTGTTCTCACTGTCTACCTCCACCTCTTTAAAGTATGACCTCAGACAGAGACTCAAGAGGAGAGGAAGTATCATTATTATTAGCTACTCTGCTTCTTCCATTCCTGCTGTAAATATCCTGCATCCCAAGTTATAATCTCATAAGACATGTATGAAACCACAAGCTAAGACGCTAACCAGCACTTTCCCACTCTATTGCATTAGAGATGGAGGAATTTTCTCACCTGTATGGTTTTCAGGTGTTAGCACAGTGCACATTGAGTATGCTAGAGTTAGCATGTACCCCTGGTTTCAATGACCTAGTGGGGACAGATTGGATGATTTTTTTTTTTCAATTGCAAGTACATTCATGGCACATATGAGCCATTGAAAATGTATCAAGAGGAATGCTTGAAGCATGTGGCGGCACCCCTAAATAAACAGAACAGAAATTAACTATGTGGTTCAAATATGAGGAAATTTTGAAAACTGAAAAGGCTCCTGGTGCATTTGTCTAAACAACTGAAATGGTACATCACAACACCATAGATCACCTGCAAAATGTCCTAACTCACCCAAAACATTTAACTCATGCTTCAAGTTCTTGTGTCATTAAATAACCTATGGTGCCTAAATCAAAAGTTCCCTTGACATTTTGTGGTGGTCAAAATGTTGAGATGATTTGTCAGTATGGCAGTGGACCCTGGAAGTGTTTCTCACATCCACATTTCAGTTTTGTCCCGCTGTTTCATTGACACTGAATGCTTACTGTATCAGTATGTCATTATCAACTTTACTGTAAAACTATGCAGATGCTGATTTCAACAGTACAGGGTTTCACATTGCAATTTGTACAACAAAGGGGCACTCGTGTTCCCATTTGGTAAGTAATATGCATGAGAAAATAAAACAGGGAATATCTGTCCTTGGTGAATGACCGGGGTCATTAATGCAGCAACACTGACTCTTGGAACATTCACCATGTTTCTCTGTTAAGCCTAAAATAAACCATGACATTAATCACATGGCCAAATCTCAGAAATATGAGCCTTTCGGACATATTTTGAGCCTCATTGTTTTGTGTCCAGCTGTAATAGGCTCAGTTCAATCAGTGAGGCAAGTTGTTAAGACAAATGCACCTGGAGCTTTAGGAATGTTAAAACTGTTTCAAGAAATCAAGCCAAACCAGTTGGAAAAAAACCTGTAATAACCGTACATTAATGACATGGGCATTTGATTAATTGCTCAACAAACTGCTGCTTAATGATTTCAGCTCAGATGTTGTTGTTTTAAGGATTCATAAATATTCTTCATAAGCAGATTCTTAAGCATTCTTGTACTTTGCTCATATTTTTGTTTGTTGTACTTAATTCTTACAATTGGGCATTTGCTGCCATTGTTTAGACTTTCTAAAAAAAGACAACTGTGGGAACTGTGCATAGAATTTGTCACCACAGGGTGGCAGCATTTGTGTACACTGCTCATATATAACTACAATGTCCAGGTTGTGGGAGAAAAATGTTTGTTAAAAATGTTGCCTATACAGATGGAATAAAATTACAGATCTGTTGGAGATTACATTTTTGATGTGGTGTTACAATTAAACGTAACATTAACCTTGTTGGTGGCATACTGATTAACAAAATAAATAAATAAATAATTGAAATGGCACTTTATATCAAAAAGGTTGCTGATAGAATAAAGCTTAAAGCATGTGCACAGATATATTCTAAAGGACTCTTCTGCTCCATAAATGTCACTTGTGTGTCCTACAGAAATAAGTTTCAGGTCAGATTTTTTAAATTTATACAACTGGATGTGGACAGAGAAACACTGTACAAACACTGCCGCCCACTCCCTGTCCAGTACTTTTTAAGAATGTCCTTTATTTTGGTTAATACAAATTCATTTACAGCAAAAAGTAAAAAAGATGAAACATCAATTTATTAAAGTTTAAAGTAAAAATGAAAAAGATCAAAAATAGCCTTTTTTGAAAAAAGTCTTTTAGAAGTGTTATTTGTGTTATTGATCACTGTACATAAATATTTTCATTAAGCATTCATTAAGTGTTTCTTATCTGTTTGTTTTAACAATTATATATGTAACTTCATACATAACTGTCTCTCTCTTGCTCTCTCTCTCTCTACACAAACACACACACACACACAGATATATAGATAGCATTTGTACAAAAATCATCGCATATACAAACAATTTTGTAACATTATTGCTTCTTATCAAAACATACAATTCATATTTAATATTTATTTTACATTGTTAAGTGTTTGTTATGTGTGTATTTGTTTTGTATGTATATTGGATCAATACACTGGTCGCAAGACAAATTTCCATGTAATTGAATCAGTAAAGTTCATTTCAGTTTGGTTCATTTGGGTGTGTTACCATGTGCTTCAAGCATTCCTCATAATATATCATATTTGGCTCATATGTGCCATAAGTTGACTTGCTATATTGAAAAAAATCACCAGTAATCTGTGACTACATGGACAGCTTTGTTGAATTGCAAACAGAGGTGAGTATTCTTTATGCCATAAAATAAAGCCTGCTGTTTTCAGCTCATTGCTTTTGGGCGTGATGCAGGTCACACAGCCAGTTGCTATCAATCTAACAGTTGCTGCTGTATTTAACTCTCAGAGATAGGGTTAGCTCTCCAACTCATTTGACCTCTTGTTTACCTCGTCTGCTTGTGCGTTTCATAATGCAATAGCACTATCTAGTGGCCATTTAAAAACAAGGCTGATAGGATTCACAGAAAATTAAGTATGATCTATAAAAATCAGGAAGCACACATATCATCCAGATGTTACTGTACCTTGTCACACACATCTTTTACCAATCAGCAAAATTACAGCCAACGTAGATTATGCAGGTTTTTTATTATAAGCATGGAGGAAACACACCATGTTTTTGATGGACTGTCTGTGGTGTATGAGCATGCACAGTGAAAACAGTAATGAAAACAGTAATGCACCAGCACTTTGCTCTGGCGTATGCTGTGTTGCTTTGGTTGGTGGGGCGTTAATTGATGCATCCTTAAATAAAGTATGTTCCCATTGATCCAGTGTCATTTTTTCTGACTGACCCCACCTACATCTTTCTGTTATCGACATGACACTGCTGATAAACCTTGCTCTTAGTGAGGAGAACATAGTGAGAATACCCCCCATCAGCCACAGCTGATCATGGTGAATGGCTTGGATGAACACATCAGGCTGTGCAAAACGATGCATATCAGAAAGAAAATAGCTAGGCACAAAATGAACACCGTGCAAACTCTGGTCCACATCTTGGAGGACCTCTTCTCCTCCTCCATTCCTCTTTCATCCCACCCCTCCTCCCTCCTCCTGTCCTTGCATACCACCATCTCTCCATCTACACACCCCCCCTCACCCTGGACACCCCACATCCTTGAGTCTCTATCCTGAGGCAGAGAAGCTAGGTCAGAGAGGGCTAATGTTACAGGTCCTCTGGCTGGGTCTCTATGATGGTTTCCATCAACACTGATGCACGCTGGCAGCATGGATTCAGAGCTGGTGTTGGGTAGAACTCTTATGAACGCAGGTGTGAACTCAGGGATTAGCAGCGGTGTTGTTGCTGCTGGAACAACAGCAGACAGCTTATCCTCATCATCAGGGAGACTATTGACAGACATGCCATGAGCAAGTACAGTGACACACCGACACCAGGGACAGATGATAGTTTTCTGACTGGTCACAATAGTTTTTGGGACTCCACAAACCTCAAACAGACTGGCCTGTTCCTCATTTTGGTTGGTGCTGATCTCAGTCCTGTTGCTCTGACCCATTCTTGGCATACTGAAGCTCACTAGTATGTCCGCTTGATCAGCACCAGCCACATTTGGATCAATCATTCCTTCTCTTTGGTTGATCAAGACTTGAGCCTCTGCCCTGGTCTTCTCAGCTGTCTCCCTTCTCCCCACAACGTTTATATTCACCTCTGTGGAGTTATTTTGGACTGGAGCTTCTCTGTAGAGGCAGTCGAGCTCACGCTGTCTTCTTCCATTAGTCCATGAGTTTTGTTCCATGTTGGGTCTGTTCATCTGGTCTCTGTTCACATAAGCATGCCTGAAAGTGACCAGGTGACTCAGGCAGACGGAGCAGCAGGTATGCTGGCAGGCCAGTCGCTTGGCCCTGCGTCTCCAGCTGTACTCATTGAGACAGATCTGACACTCCATGTTGCTGTTGTTCCCCTCCATGGGAATTTAAGTCAGTATATCTGTTGGGTGTAATTCCTCCTGTAGTTTGCTGGCTCTTTATGTAGCTAGGTTTAGTTGTGCAATCTTTCAGTGAATCTCCAGTAGACACTTGGCATTTTTATCACAGATATCCTATCAATGACACCCAGAACTACTAAAATGGATCGTTTTTGGCTTTAGAAAGATCATATGTACACTGTTAAGCAGCTGCTAGCCTAGCTAAAGCTAGCCTCTACTAAGTAGTGTGCAGATCAGTTGTGGTGTGGTTAGCTGACCAGATACTCTAGTTATCAAGCAAACAACAATGAATTGATTTCAGTGAGTGAAATGAGCAGTTACCAATCAAAACCAGCAAAGAAATGAACCATGTCTGTTGAATTGTGTTGAGATGCTCAGGTTTTACATTGAGAAGGCAGTCAGCTGTTCATAGCCACTGCTGCCACAGACCTGTGGCCATCCAAGATGGACATCAGAGAGTACTTTCTGTTGACTGAAAAGCCTTGACTGCAGCTTGGTCTCCTGAGAGCAAGGTAGGATTTGTCCAGAGATGAACTGATCACCAAGGATCAGTTTAGAGTCAGATCTTCTGTGCTATTCCCCTTCAAATTGATGTTGGGTTAATGATTGTACAGATCAGATTAATTATAATCCATTCAAGATTTTGATGACCCTGCAAGAGAGAAAAAGGCTATTAGTCAAGACCAAGTGGAAGTGAGTAGCTTAATGGCAGGTTCCCTCTCTGGTCTATGAACAGTGTGGGTGACATAAGTACAGTGTTGAATTTCCTACACTGTCACACAGCTATGTAAGATGAAGACCAGGCATCTGAATCACACTGGGGATCTGTAGTTGGTTCTTGATAGGCTTACAGCCCAAACACATTATGTTTTCCCTATTTCAGTGGTTTTCAGAGTGGGGTTTCAGTACCCCATGGAGGCCCTTGAGAGGCTTCCAGGGGGGTCCTCAGCAAAATGAGGAACTGTGTAATTTCACTGTAGTTTAATTTACTAGAAACTGATACAGTCTTGAAAATGTATGAGGGATCATTTTAACCTTTTCTTATTTCTGGTTCTCACCACTGTTTGACAGTGTTATAGTGTGACCTCCAAACAATGTAACCCTTTGAAACCTGTGTAACCAGTTTGTCATACATCTGTGCGGATTCTTATTGAGGCAATCATCTTTTTGCTGCAATAACACCTGATTTAGCAGATATTCAGTGCTTTCTACTGAAAGAAACTGCAGTGACTGATGACAAGTTCTTATTTTGATGCAAAAGAGTTCAGATTCAACATGCTGAGGCTGTATATCCTCACAAAAATGTTGCTCTTGCTTATATTCAGACAGTAGGTATAATTAAAATAGCTTTGAGGATTTATTTATGTGACTACAAATTGCAAAACACCTACTGCTGTTGTCGACTATCATATGAAACCAACAGTCTGAGCTCAGGCAGGTGAATATAAACCAAGGAAACAAGAACAAAGTCTGCAGTTTTCCCAGGCTGCTTAGCATAATACTCAACTAGGCACAGTGTGAAATTGTTTTACCCTAACCCATAGTTAACATGCACATTATTTTATAAGGTATGCTGATTTGAATTTCATGTTCTGCTACCAATGCCACCTTAGGTGCATCAAGAGAAGTGGATGCGACACCCTTTTGGGCTTCAGTATGTAAGTCAGTGGGTCCCAGTCAGTGAAACGGATCCAGCATTCTTACCGTTGTTCATGCAGTGTGTCCTCTGGCTGTCCAACGCCAAAACACTCCAGAGCTGGAGGAGGTCCAGAGGCAGAGGCAACCAACAGGTTTTGTCCCAGCCTGTCTGATCTGCCTCGCCTTAAATAGTGAGCACTAGTGGGAGTTTCCATTCTAAAAAGGTACTGCAAGTGTAATAAACACAACTCCAACTGGCTGAATCCTTGTTTCCCTCCATTTCTTGCATTGGCAAGAACAGAGCATTGGATGTAACCAGTAACCCACAGTTTTATATGAAGACATCAAAAAAAAAAAAAAAAAAAAAAAAAAAAATCTTAGGAGTCATATTACCCAAAGCTTTCAGACCACAAATGAACACACATTCACAATAGATTCATAGAAAATATAAAGTATTTATTCCATTTACATTTTTATTAGTTTTAGATTTTAAAAGACGTCATACTTTAAAAACAAGAGCTGTCTTGTATGTCGAGTCTGGTCAGTGTTCAGTATCTTTGGTTCCTTCCATTTCCACCTGAAAGAAGAGCACATACACTGGATTCACACGTGTTACAGTCTGCAGAAAAGCGTCAAAACAAACTTCTCTCTCCAAGTGTCACTTGCAGATAAGTAAATGATGTGCTCTGTATTCCTGATACTGGCAGGAACTGCTCCTGTTTCAAAGTACATGTCAATGAATTTAACAACAGGCTGTAAACTGTGTGTGTGTGTGTGTGTGTGTGTGTGCTAAATCAGTTTAAAAAACATAAAACGTGCAAGTTAATAAATGTTCCACTTCCAGTATAGAGCATACATGCCTTGACCTCTTTCTGTTAAATTGTTATGTATCAGTCACTGAGATTGCTTGAGTGATGTTTGTGTTTTTAATTTATGATTTGATGGGGCCACTGATACACTGGATTTATAACTTTCAGCTCATGTTTTGTGTTTTCCTGCTTGCCTGAATAGTCATACATGACGCACAGATTCCAAAATGGTAACAATGGAAATATTTAATGCCAAACTTTACTAAATGAACTGTGTAGACAAAATTTAACTAGTCATTTCAGCAAGAACATATGAATGAATATGCACCATTATCAGGATATTGTTTCACTGCACACTTTCCATGGGATTCAAGTTGCCGACTGAGACAGATGAATGCTCACCTTTTGTTTTTCCAGGTTTGCTGTAATATCCACTGTAGGCCTCCTCCTGGCTGGTATACTGCAGGAACAGTTTGTTGGACTGGTTGCTGTGAGTCTGTTGTCTGTCTGAGAGGAAGATATTGGTGTCAAACCCAACTGAAATTAGCATTTCTTTCACCATTTCTACCACAAATATAATGTAAAAATGATTGTACTATGAAGTGACCAATCTAATGACATGCATGCCAGGTGATTTGAGACTAAATTGCAGTGAATGTATTGAGTGCTTCTGTCCTGTGATGATCTGGCAAACTGTGCAGGGTGTTCCCCTGTTTTCTGCCCAAAGCATGTATGTACTTGTATTCAATGTACTTAATGGGAACAAATTAATATAGAAAACAGAAAGCTGGATTTTCATAAATGATCATAATTCCACTTCTATGTTCATTTTATCTATAGCTAAATAAACCTACCTAACTATTAAAGAATCAACTCCTTAAAAGCATTTACTTCCTTAAAAACACACCCCAGTTAAAAATCAACATTAATGCTCGAGAAAATGTGATGCTACAGTTCCTCTACATTTGCAGAATTAATCTTTTGTCAAATTTGGATCATAAAAAAACAAGTCCTAGTTGTGAACTGACACAAATGTACTGCCTTTCTTGAAAAGGGCTTGAAAATTCTCTTTTTGAAACAGACTTTTATTTTAATGGTGATGTTTGATTACCTTTTCACATTGCAAAGACCTTCTGTTAGGTGAGGATTTATTTTACAGCATTGTAGGTTGAATAATGGCAGGATCATACTATACCAGAAACATGTTTGTTGTGTGATGCAATAGATTATACCTTGCTGCCTATTCTTCCACTGTCCATGCCTCTTGTGGTTTTTATGCACATGTCCATTCTCATTGGCTTCTACTGCAGCCTTGGGTTTGTTAGCTTTCCTCAAGTCTGTTATGAGACAGCCGGTGGTGAAAGTACTATCATGTTTAACATTTTTGTAAAAAGGTAACAAACTCATGATGCTGCATATTGTAGAGTAAAAGTGCAGACTTACCTGAGTGTTTTAAAGGGCTCTTTCTTTTCACCCCTGTCCCATTTTTTAACTCTTTGCAGGGGCAGTTCACATCCTGAAATTCAGAACATTGGACACCACAGTCCACCAAGTCTCCCTTCGACGGAGACAATTTCTGGTAGGCCACCTTGACGCCCAGTTTGACAATTCTCAGCTCACTGGCTTCTTCATTTCCACGCACTGCAGTTTCCTGCTCCATTATGACTTCCTTCTTATGGAGACTCAGTAGGCCAATAGTTGGACTTTTCTCCCCTTCCAACGGGTTTGAGAGAGGGATTTCTACTAGCTCAGGAGAGCAAGGGCTTTGCTCCTGCTGCTCACTTACAATAAGAGATTTCTGGTTCAGGCTTTGATTAGCCCCAGGTTCAGAAGACCCACTTTTATCAGCATCCTTCTCTGTAGATGAGCCCATTTCACTCTGCATGAGAGGTGGGGAGGCAAGGGAATCCTTAACTGGAGGCTCCATACTCAGGCCTTGCTTCAGTTTTCCCTCCATTTGAGAGGGGTGAACTTCACACTGCATTTCTGGCTTCTTTTCAGGGTCTAGCTTCTCAGCTGGGGTACTGAAAAAATCAACATTCTGCTGAGAGGCCAAGGGGAACCTGTTGTGGCAGTTCACTTTACATTGGTCGCCAAGCCAACTGGTGGGGACTGGGAGAAAGTCAGAGGAAAACCTGCGGCTGCGCCTTCTCTCTTTCTGAACTTTGTCTATTGGACTGTCATTTTGGGTTGATAGGCCACCATTTTCATCATTCATCGCAATCTCTTCAATGATTACATCAGGCTCTAGGACACCATTGTGTACGAGCCAGTCCTGAGAGGGGATATAAGGGGCTAATGACTCCACAGACCAGACAGACTCGTTTAATTTTCTCTTGATCTGAACATAACTGAAAGACATTTGATGTGGAATGATCTCTGTAGTCTTTTCAAGTGGAAGAGACTCATTGCAGTTTTCTTGGTCAGCATCAGGGACTTTTTGGGATTCATTCAGGGAATCTAGCAGTTCATGGCTAACCCCCCACTGTCTGGAGGGGATGCAAGTCCTTACTGAAACAAGCCCCTCAGATTCATTCTCTTTTCTGGATTCTGACAGCAGATCTGGGATGGTAAAAGGCAGTTTGAGGATCTTGTGTGGGGCTTCATGTTCCTGACAACTGAAAAAATGTTCAGTGTCAATATCTTTAGTGGCTTTACCATCAACTGCCACCTGACTGCTCTTTTGCTCAGTCAGACTGACATTACCCATCTTCTCATGCTCTGCCTCCGTTTCCTCAGAGGAGGCCAGCTGATCTTTGCTTGAAGACAACATCTTGTCCACCATTTTTGGTGCCGCTGCTGTTGGTGTGCTGCTTCCCCAACTCATAAGAATATCAGGGAAAGAGACTCGTCTCTCTTTGGTGATGTTGTCGCCTCGGTCAGAAGAGCTGCATACAGGAACCATACTATCCGTAGAACACACAGACCACATTTCACAATGATCAAGGGCCCCATTGCTACAAGTGACACCATTTTCTTGACAAATGCTACCTTTGTACCTCTTCTGTGGTTCTAAAGGTGTCCTTAAGTGTGACTGGATTTTCTCAGATGCTGGAGGTGGGGTTTTGAAACCATCTTTGGCTGTGCCTCGATCTTGGCTTTCCTTATTAATCAGGAGGTTTTCTTTGGCATTGCTGCTGGGTAAGATGTAGTTTTCCACCTCTGTATCGCCTCGTTTTCCTGTGCTGGAGCTTGAGGTGGAAGGAGAGGTGGAGTTGGTCCCATGTCCAGACTCTGAACTGGCCAGTGGGCTTCTCATGCCATAATGACCTATGGTTCTATTCAGTGCTGGTTCTGTTTGGACCTCAGAGTTCACAGTCTCTCTGACAACAGGAACATTGTACTGAGGGCGGAATCTACGGTTTGGGTTTTGGTGATGGTAGGGTGTGCTGCCAGCAGGAACCTGAGGATGGAGCACGCGCCGGTAATCAACCGGTTGAATGTGAGGGTGGGGGAGAATGTAGCCTGGAGCCTCCATGTATGGGTTGGGGGGGAGAGGGGGCATGACCACACCGTAGCCTGAGAAATGATGAGGAAAAAATGCATTAGTAAAACTGAAAATAAAACATTCAACTGTAGCAGAAAAAATAAGCTTATCTTTGTGTGCTGTTGAAGGGCAACTAGCAGTAGTCAAAGTAAAATTGAAGCAAAATATTTGTTGGTGACCTCATGCTGGACTAGTGGTGTAATTAAAAATTTCTGCCAATAAAACTTTCACAAATTTTTGAACAATCTCATTCTTCAACCTCTCCCTTCAGATAAAAAAAAAAAAAAAAAGTGTTTCACTCCTCAACTCCTATGTTAGTGGTTACTGGTGAATGATGCCTCCCTTCATTATGTCTCATCTCCAACATTCTGTTTCAACAGGGAGTACATCAAGGAAATGCCATTTCATGGGGTCTTAAAAGGGATACTTAACCCATAATGCATAGTTTGTGTCAAATACTCTCCATGTGCTGCCTTTAATCCCTGAGGAGAGCCCTACTCAAGCCTCCATGTAAACTCTCCAAAAATGCTAGCCATCTCTGATTGAATTGAAAAGGGGATCAACAATTTTACAATTAAACAAGTCTTTTCACTCAAATCTTGCTGCAAAGACCATGTCTGCAAAATACTGGTTTGGTATGAAGTATGCATGCACACGTTTTTGTGGAAGTGGCCTCTGAACCAAGATTTCCACGAAAACATGTTTGGGAAGTAATGAGCATGCAACTAGATACCAAAGACTCTTATTAAACAGCATGATGAGTGTGAGGTTTTCGAACGTAACTTGATAGTGCTCTGCTGTTAAAATATCAACTCTTTCAGCATCAGGGTCTGAAGGCAGCACACTGAGTATTCGATACAAAAACTATTCATAATGGGTGAGAGGATCCCTTTAAGGCTATTCTGCACTCACAGCAACAGATTAGCAAACTCACCCATGCCAGGGAAGCCAGAAAAGGGGTTATAGGGGATGGGCATGGGCCACTGGTAGTGGAGTAGAGGGGGTGGAGGCGCAGGATACATGTAGAAGAAAGGCCGGGGATGGGGAGGGATGTGGGATTGGGGTTGGCTTGCTAGTCCTGGATCCTGGCTGGAGGGATGAAGTCCTGGACCCTGCTGCTCAGAGTTTGATGTACCCGAATTGGCTAGGTTCCGTCTATTAGTTTCTGAATGAGACGGTGGAGGTCTATTCACACGTTCTGCTGTCGCCATACTCAACCTAGACAGAAGGAGACAAGAACTTTAAAACTGCACTTAACTTTAGAGGTTGGCACCTTCAATTGAGAGCAAATCCCACTATGATATGAAAATGAACTTTCAGAGACTTCAAACTTCCTTCACACCAGTATTTCATCACATGTTCAGTTTTCCTAAAAGCAGCAGCACTGTTGTGTTTTGATGACTGGAGTGAACATAAAAGTGCATGTTTCAACAAAACATTCAAATTTAAAAATCAAGGTATTTTGAACTTGCAAAATCTTTAGTACATCCACATAGTTGGTTGCAATGTAAAATGTGTGCAAGCTAGTAAACAGACCAAACATTGAAAATCACAGGTATGGTCCTTTAACGGTTTGAATGACTGGGTCAAAGCACTGAATGACTTCAGTGCTTTGACATCATTTGACATCATTTGCATACAGCATGCTCATATTCACCAACCAAGTTGGGTCAGCCAGTGATGATTTACACAAGCTTCCCAAAGGCAAATGCCAACTAATGCTGATGACTCTCTGAACAGTGCTTGCTAAAGGGTTTGGAAGACAGTTTTGATTTCCACCCTCAGGTATTGGTTCATTTCTTGCTGTGGAGGAGATTTCCCTTCCTGTGTCCACACCAGATACCAGAATTTATTGCAGGAAAATAGGGTGAATACAATGTTTCTGTTAGTGGGGAAGGGGCATTTTTATTTTGTTGCAGTGCCAACTTTAGTGTTATGGCTGATAAGATTTCATTTTTCAACAACAAAATTTTGCTTAGTGGAAGATGAAAGATGCAATTGAAAGGATAAGAATTTGATCCTTTAACACTCAACAAGCAGGGTGTGCAGTTCACCTATAATGATAAAAAGACAATAGTGATCACACTGTGCACTACTGTAAGAGGCATGTGAAGAATAAACATCCACAAGTTACTGTACTGATAAACCATCCTAATGACAACACACCACAGCACACACATTTGGCAGCAGAATGAGAGGCATTTGTGCAAATGTGATGAAACATGCCCTCTGTTGGCCAGTTGTGTGAACTTCATGTAAGCTTGATGTGTAATTTTACATTCTTTAATTTAGAGGAAAATGCCACATTTTGAGTGTCTGGAAGAAAAACAGCTTAATGAAAACATTTGTTAAAACAAATTTGTTTAGAAACTATTAAATACTGTATTAGATGTACAATTTATTGCGTCTTGGCCAGTAATGTCTTCTTCTTGCAGGATCAGTTTATTTTGGAACTGGGAACGGTTTCATCGTGCACAAGTGCCTGCATGTTGTTTAGTCTTGGCTTAAAAAAGAAAAACTAAAAAACTGTCCAATGTGTTCAGCAACATGTGAAAAAAAAAATACATAGACCAAATCTCTGCACATGTGGTAAATGTGAGTGATGGTGGAAATGAGAGTTAGAGCCTTAATGTGAAAGCCTTGCATCTGTAACATGAGAAATTATGTAGAATCAACAGAAATATCCATTAGTTAAGCTGAGATATAATTTAAAAAAAAAAGGTCAGAACCAATGAGACAAATGTGAGACTGAAAAGGGGAACCATTTTTATCGACAAACAAATCAGCAAAAACACATAGAGCTGTAAGCTATTATACCACAAAGACCATGCTTCCATATCTTTCAACTATAAAGGCCTTATAGTACAACAAACAATGGGAATGAAGTAGTGCAAATTTACCTTTTTGAAGCCTTGGGTAGAGAGACCAGGAGGCAAAGTGATTAAAAGAGAGGACCTGCCACAGCTGACTTCAAGTAGCTGCTGATGAGAGGGGTGTGTCCTGCATCAGCTCATCTGGATGCACATGATCACAGCCATCCAGGGACGGACAGACAGACAGACAGACAGACACTTTCCCCTACTTGCTGGAATGCCTCCACCAACTACAGATCGGGAAGTCCTCTCTACTTCAAATGTTACAAAAGGAGTCTTGGTTATGAAATTCATCTTCAGTACAGCTAATAGCTCAGTTTCCATTTCAAGGGGAGGCTAGCAGTTTATTTATTTATTTAAAGTGCTGGACATACTATGGCATTAACCTTGTCGAAATCCAAAAGTGAATAAAGTTGGGGCTTCTTTCTGTAGTGAATTTAATGCTATAGGGACTGGCATTTACATTGGTGACAAAGTGCTCTAATTCTGCTTTTGAATTCCATCACATCGTCAAAGTCAAACCTGACCAAGTTTCTAAGGAGCAAATGGATAACTGGACTCTGTGAAATGTTCATGGTGTCTCGTAAGCAGGTTGGAGATCCTGGTGTATAAATATGAAACATCAAGTGAGCAAATCACCTCAGCAAGGAGTGAGACCTATTTAAAACTCTGATAGTAGTAAGTCAGTAGGAATTGTCAGTAGTATCGCTTATGTAAGATGGTTACTTCTTTACTAAAGGCTGAAGTGAAAATGAGTGATTCATATATTGCATTCAGTTGATCATAATTGGATATAATTAAATATGCATATGCCATGACTGACAATAGGTACAGTGAGTAAAGCAATAGCCTTTTTAATCCGTTTACATAGTAACTGTCAACTCCCCAGATGGCAGCTATAACAGGGATTTTCTAATAATAATAGGCTACTAATAAATCAAAAATAATGCACTAATAGCATTATGTGGCATTTAGTGACAATTCTGATTCATCAACAGTGTGCCAGTGCAGGCTGCATATAGATTTTGCCTACAAACCATCATCATATACCAGACCAGACTGACCTGCCTGTGCAAAATCAATGATAGTTGATGTCCTTGATGTAGTACAATCAATATCAGTCTTAGGTACTGCCCATAGTAGACCTGAAGTATGAAGCTAATGTTAGCTATTCAAAGTGTGGGCATAATTCTGTCATGAAAAGTTTAAAAACTTACAGTCAGTGCAGAAATACAGCTTTATTTTACACACCTTACATAAATGACATGGATGGCAGTTTTGCATCAAAATATGATGCTCACACAAATAAGCCTCATACCATTGGCAGGAAAAAACAATACAACCCCATTCACTGAATTCCCAGGTTATTTGTCCAGCTGATGACAGAAGTAGCGAATGCACTGTCTTGTTTGTTTCCTGTCTCTGTCACTAGTTCATACGTTACAAGTCACTGCCCAGACGGGCAATCTCCTCCAGTAGGAAGTCAATGTCTTCTTGTTGTGTGGCTGGATTGGAGAACACACACCTGAAGAAGTTGACCTTTGACCCCAAAGGCTGGTAGCCAATCAGGACAGTTCCTGTCTCCATCATTCTGGCCTTGATCTGGGGAGCCACCTGGAGTGAAGTAATGCATCAATCTGCAGTGTGTTATACTGTTTTGGTGGCCCATCAGTACTAAATTAATCCAGAGGAAACACTGACCTGATGGAGTCTTGAGTTTCTGTCAGGGCCAGGCGGCACGTTTCTCAGACTTGGGGGGATGTACCAGAAGCACACATTACTGTGCTCCGGCTGGGAGGAGGATAGAGGCACAAAACAAAGAAATTGAATAATATACAGCATCAAAGTTCTGTGGCTTATGAATGTTGATAACTTTGTTAGCCACAGATGCAGAACATTATAATATGGGTGTTTCAACCAAAAATTGAAAATCAAAAGATTTTGATTATATGTTGTGAGATCTTTAGTATTCCCACATGATTTTACAAATCATGTTGGAAATTAGAGTAAATGGGCCAAACATTCAACATCAGCTGGGTGGTCCTTTAAATCCTGGAATACCCCGAACATCACAGAAGTGTGGGTGTACCCATTCAGATTTTTCCATTCAGATAATGATAAGAAGAGCTAACAGTAATTTTGTCAGATATGGAGATCCTTGACCAGAAATAATGTATTAAGGATGGAAGCTTGCTCACAATTCCTACTGTGTTAGCAGTTTATAGATGTAATGCAAAAGATTTCACCAATGATCTTGGGATCCACCACCTGATTCAAATGTTATCACACCATTGAATGGAAGTTATCAGTCGTAATCCTCCCACAGGTTTGGGTAAGTAGGTCATGAGTAGGTGCAGTAGGGACCTTCTAACCCATGACATTGTCCAACAGTGTGAAAACAGCCGAATTAGGTGACATTTCACTAACCTTAACCAAATAGTTATGGTGGCTAAAAGTAACAAAACTTATTCAAATCAGGCATATTGATTCCAAACTGAAACCTATATTTTCTACATGAAGCCACTGATCACAGGGTCAGGGTCCAACCAGACTTACTTTGCTTGATAAGACCAACTCAAAGTCTGTCCTCCTCCGGAGCTGACTATACAGATACTCAGCGTTTTCTAAACACTTATTGACCTGTGATCCAAAGCCCTCTGAGCCCTGGGGGAGTGAGGAATAAAGACAGAAACAGAGTCAATCATAAATTGTTTTACTTCCCACTTAGAGCCACTGCAGTAAAACATCAGTGTTTTGAAGTTATAACGAATTGTTGCAGATGGTAATAAACAATTTTTTGTCTTCTTGTGAAACTCCTTGAAGGAAAAATGCAGTCAACTGGCAATTTGCATTGCCAATTCCATTTTTCCACTGCCTTTTGTGGACTTCTTCATCTTCGCATCTATGTGCGATGCACATAGATGCTGCATTGGTGATAGTGGAGCTTAATAGAAAAAAGATGTGTGGTCTCCCTTCTCTGTGCTAGATTTAAAGGATCTACAAATTTTATTTTTAGGAACTGACACCAAAATCTGACAACTAACATTTCTGTTTACATCAATTTGTTTTATTTTGTTTCATTAAATACTACTGTGGCTGTACTGAGATTATTGATGGGTGATGCAACTGGATTCTTGTTTATAACAAATGACAAAAACACATCACACAACACATGGCACCAGAAACACAATGTAAACACAATGTAAATCACCAATGCCTGTTTTTAAACTGCTTTAATGTACTTTAGGATGCATTTCACCTTTACCAACATACTACTGCTGTCCTGGGAAAACCTTCAACAGCATAATACTGCCATGGTGAAAAACAAAAATCGACTCACTTTGTCATTATGATGAGAAGCTTTTGTTGTTATAATGAGATCTTCATGTTATAGCAAGATTTTTCACATTATGACATTTTAATGGTTGTTAGCACTGCCATACCAACTTATAATATTTCTTGTTATAACAAGATGTATAGTTATCTCTTTATAACAAGATAACATCTATGGCATCTTATTAAAACAAGCACTGTTTAATGGTATAAAAAAGTCATTTGGTATGTTATAATGAGAAAAGTGTGTTATGAGACATGGCTATAGCAATAAATGTTTTTCATTATAATGACATATTAAGGTTTTTTCCCTCCACTTTATCCTTCACTGAAATGTTCACCTCATGCTCTCATCCAACCTCATCATAAGTTACACAACTTTCATGACAATTGCTTGCCATAATTCCTACAAAAATAAGTTTGAATTCAATCCTTTTGATGTGATTTCAGATTTCCTCACTACACATCAACCATATTGTGTGATCTGTTTCTTTTTCCAGCCAAATGCTTCATCATAATGAAATTATATTTATGCAGACAATGGGAAAAAAGACACCTTTGCCTTCCACATGAGCCAAAGTTTGAAGGCATCTACGTGTCGGCCACACTGGATGCTCTTGTCTCCGGTATCATAGGACACGTCATAGGGTTTGTCCATCTGGAAAAGATACTCGGCACCTTGCTGGTTGCATTCCTGTAAGAGACCCTGCAGTGGGAAGAGGAATATATTGGAATATTAATAGAAGTGAAGTTTGTAGATGATACCTGGACATCCTGATGAGGCAGTGGTGATGGGCAGTTTTGTCTTCAGCAGAGATACAAATTGATGGACTGGGAAATAAGTGTGGAAAACAAATCATTCAATTTTGGTCCACAATCTTGCTATGTGGCTGGTGGAGCCGGTTCCTAAAAATTACCTTGTCATACAACTAAACTGCACTCTCAATTATGTTTTCAGTGATAGTGGTGTTTGTTTATCGCCAGCATCGCATATGTACATTACTGTAACCAAATGCTTTTTATAGCCAAACCTAACCTTTCCACCTGATTCAACTGTTGTCACACCATTGAATGACGTTATCAGTCATCCCCCCACAGGTTTGGGTTAGTAGGTCCCTGCTGCATCTTCTAGTGGGTCAGAAGGCTGTGATCACTTATTCCTGTCATCAATCTGTCTTCATCAGATGGGACCTTGGAGCCAGACATACTGTGACATATTATAGAGACCAAAGAGGCTGATGATGAAAGGAGGTGGTTGGAGTGGTGGATAGGTAACGGATCAAGACTCCAGAGACTTGCACATAAGTGGACTGATTTTCTACAGTCCACTTATGTGCACTGAGTGCCCTGTATGTGTGTGTGTATGTGAGTACTGCTGCTGTCAACACTGTGAATTTCCCCATTGTGGGATAAATAAAGGCATATCTTATCTTATCTTATCTCATTTTATTGAAAACAACAGTTTTTAACTAGCTAACGTTAGCAAACACCTAACCTTAACCATTACCTTTCCCTAAACTTAACCATCATGATGAACCCTTTCCTAACCTTAACCAAGTAGCTAATGAAAGCTAAGCTAATGAAAGCTAATGGAAGTGGCTAAAACTAATGTTTGTGTGGCTACGAGTGACTGACAATAGCAATAGATGCTAACAGCCCTCTTACCTACTAGAATGTGCAGCAGGAAGTGATGATAGATAGATAGATGATAGATACACATAGATACATACACAACAAAAGACAAACAGATAATAATAACCAACAACTAAGTTAAAAATCTTAAAATAGTAAAAGAGATAAAAATCTGAGCACTAATATTGTTAAAATGGCGTGTGTAGTGCAGAATAATAAATAATAAAGTCTATGTTAAAGTGCCAAGTGCCTGGTGCCGGTGTGGGGATAAAGGGGTGAGGGATGGAATGGGCCCTAGTCAGGAGCCCCTGCCCTCAACTGAGGCATTATACAGTCTTGTAGCTGTTGGGATGTAGGACCTCCTGAAGCACTCAGTCCGTGAGCGTAGTGAGATGAGCTGCCCACTGCGCCTGCTGCTTTGTCCCACTAGGATGTTATGGAGGGGGTGGTTGGCATTGTCCATGATGGCCAGCAGCTTGTTCCGCATCTGCCTGTCCACCACAGTCTCCAGACGGTCAAGGCTCTTCCCCAGCACTGAGCCAGCCTCCTTGACTAGCTTGTCCAGCCGCCTGGTGTCCCTCTCAATGATATTGCCACCCCAGCAGACCACAGCATAAAACAGTGTGCTCGCCACCACAGACTGGTAGAACATGAGCAGCATCTCCCCACAGACATCAAAAGACCTGAGCCTCCTCAGGAAGAAGAGCCTGCTCTGGCCCTTTTGATAGAGTGCATCAGTGTTAACAGACCACTCTAACTTATGATCCAGGTGCACACCCAGGTACTTATGTCCTGATGTCCTGACCCTGGATGTTGACTGGCAGCAGAGGTGGCCTAGACCTGCGAAAGTCGATGACCATCTCCTTTGTCTTGGTGGTATTCAGGAGTAGGCCATTCCTCTCACACTAGTTGTGACCCACAAGGTCCCTGTACTCTACATCCTGTCCTTTCCTCATACATGCCACAATTGCGGTGTCTTTAGAGTACTTTTGAATGTGGCAGGACTCTGTGTTGTACCTTCAGCATCCTAAGACACACATCATCTGGGCCAGCCGACTTCCCTGGATGAATTTTCCTCAGCTCCACTCTCACCTCCTCTACTGTAAGGGGCAGAGGGGGGCTAAGTGAAACAGGGGGTGCCTCTCCTGAAGGGGACAGAGGGGGGCCAAGTGAAACAGGGGGTGCTGCAGTATAAGAGCTGTTGTAGTGAGAAGGAGGTGATGTAGGGAGGGAAGCTGCTGACGGGGAGGAGGAGGTGGAGGCTGTTGAAGCAGGGCCGATGTGAGCCAGTTTGAGCCCAGCTGCTGAGTCGAACCTGTTAAAGAACCATTTGAACTCATTGGCCTTCTCAACATCACCTGCTGTAGCCTGGCAGTTCTTCTGCTTGTAACCAGTGATGGTCTGCATTCCCCTCCACACCTCTCTAATGTTGTTATTCTGCAGCTTCCTCTCCACTTTCTTTTTATAGTAATTCTTAGCCTGCCTCAGACTCCTCTTAAGCTCCTGTTGAACCTGTTTGCGCCTTTCCTTGTCCCCCTCCCTGATGGCTGCCTTTTTCTGATTAAGGAGCCTTTTGATGTAGCAGGTGATCCAGGGCTTATTATTTGGGAAGCACCTCACAATCCTCACTGGTACAACCATGTCCCTACAAAAGGTCATGTAGCCAGTGAGACAGTCGACCTTCCTTTCAATGTCCGAGTCCCCTTTGTTGCCTTCAGTGACCTGCAATACATCCCAGTCTGTGCACTCAAAGCAGGCTCTCAGACACTCTCTGGCCTCTGGTGTCCTCTTTCTGAATGTCCGGGTGGTTACAGACTGTCTCAGGACCCAAGGTTTGTAGCAGGGCTGGAGGTGGACCAGGTTGTGATCAGATCTGCCGACAGGTGGGAGGGCTGCTGAAGTGTGTGCTTCCTTAATATTTGCATACATCAGATCAAGTGTCTTATTTTCCCTTGTAGGACAGGTGACATACTGGACAAAGCCTGTTAGATGTAATGTGAGGCTGACATGGTTAAAATCTCCTGAGATTAAAATGAGTGCTTCAGGGTGCTGGTCTGTATTCTCGCGACAGTGTCATGTATGACGTCACACGCTACTGTCGGCACAGTGCGTGGTGGAATGTAACAACAATGGCGACGTGAGAGAACTCCCTTGGCACATAGCAAGGTTGAAAACCAACTGCCAAAAGTTCAACATCTTGACAGCAGATCTTTTCCTTTACTGTGATGTGACCTGGATTACACCATCGATTGTTCACGTACAGAATCAGACCCCCACCTTTGTTCTTGCCGCTCGTCCTGGCATCTCTGTCCGCACGGACTGTAGTGAAGCCAGGTATGTCAACACAGGAGTCTGCAGTGCTGTCAGTCAACCAGCTCTCTGTGAAGCACATCAAACTACATTCCTGGTAAGTCCGCTGGTTCCTCCGGTGCCTCCAGTTCGTCACACTTGTTTAATAAGAAGTTGACGTTTCCCATGACAATCGATGGTAAAGCCAGCTTGTATTTCATCCTCCTAGCTGACAGTTTAGCCTTCAGCTTAGCCCCGGCTCTGCACCTGTGGTAGACCTTCTTCAATTCCGTCGGGATATGGTGTCTAAGTCCGAGTTTAGCAGCCAATCGCAGTGAGAGAAGGGCTTGCCTTGAGTGTACAACTTTCCCCGAAGTTGTAGTCATAGTTGGTTGATAAACACTCGAAAACATACAAACAAACAATAGACTATGGGAGCTACTGAGACGTGCTGCCACTCAAAATGGCGCATGTGCTGATACTCGATACTTGAGTAGAGTAGAGCAGAGACTGGACTGTTGCTCAGTGGTCTAAAGTCCTCTTTTCAGATGAAAGTAAATTTTGCATTTCATTTGGAAATCAAGGTCCCAGAGTCTAGAGGAAGAGAGGAGAGGCACAGAATCCAAGTTGCTTGAGGTCCAGTGTAAAGTTTCCACAGTCAGTGATGGTTTGGGGAGCCATGTCATCTGCTGGTGTTGGTCCACTGTTTTCATCAGGTCCAAAGTCAGTGCAGCTGTCTACCAGAAAGTTTTAGAGCACTTCTAGCTTCCCTCTGCTGACCAGCTTTATGGAGATGCTGATTTCATTTTCCAGCAGGGCTTGGCGCCTGCCCACACTGCCAAAAGTACCAGTACCTTGTTTAAGGACCATGGTATCCCTGTGCTTGATTGGCCAGCAAACTCGCCTGACCTAAACCCCATAGAGAATCTATGGGGTATTGTGAAGAGGAACATACAAGACACCAGACCCAGCAACACAGAAGAGCTTATGGCCGCTATCAGAGCAACCTGGGCTTCCATAACTCCTCAGCAGTGTCACAGAGTGATCGCCTTCATGCCATGCCGCATTGCTGCAGTAATTCATGGAAAAAGAGCCCCGACCAAGTATTGGTTAATTTATTGAGATGCACTTGTATTTTGTTTCAGTGGGGTGGTGTATGGGATGCCAGAAGTTCTTGTTTTTGGCATTTTCATTATTGTTAAAAACCCGTTTGACAATATGATCCAATCAAATTTGGCATATAACATATCTTGACTGATTCTAACACAAATATAAATGTGATTTTTTGACTTTCTTCCCATACTTTTGTTGCCAGAGTTGAACAGAGTGTTGTTGCCGGGCATGTATTGCAAAACCTGCCATTACACATGAACATATTATTTTGTATGGGGATGCCCCAGTAGCTCATCAGATAAGAGCACATACCATATGTTTAGGGTGAGTCCTGATTGCAGCATCCTGGGTTTGAAATCTGACCTCAGGCCTGTTGCTGCATGTTATCCCCTATCTCTGCCTTTCCTTCCTACTGTGACTGTCAAATAAAGCAGAAATGCCAAAAAGAAATTCTTTCCAAAAAGAAGAGCATATTATGTTATCATAACATGTTCTTATAACATGTTACTACCTGCACCATCATCAGGAAAGTTTGTTGGCCTTTCATCACCACTAGATGTTACTATTGCAGTATTGTCATTTTAACCCTCCTGTTATGTTCACATTTTTGAACATCTTTTATGTTTGGGGTCAGTTTGACCCCTGCAGTTTAAACTTCCACAAAATTATTATAACTACAATTATTATCAAAGTTTATGTGTCAGGTACGTTATGTTTCTTTGTTGATTACCTAAATAGCCCTTTAAATAACACATAACACAGATTTTTGTTATTTATAACCAATGCATTACAAAGTGTGAACAGGACATTGAAAACATATCATCATGTCAATTTCATCTTTACCCGGTAGTGCCCATTACATTAGGAACACTCATTAAATATGAAGAAAAAAAATGATATTAATCATAGAAACGTTAAACATTGGCTGGGGTCAAATTGACCCCAAACATAATAGGAGGGTTAAATGGCTATAGGTCAGTGGTTTGGTCCCATTCTGTTGAAACAGTGCATACATCTTTGCAAAAAGGCCATAAATACTGTATAAGTAAGGACGGGCCATGCAGCATTGAATGGCATTCAGCCAATAGGAGCACTGTGTTTTAGGATCCCATCAGCTGCTCATTGCAGATATATTCGTCTATGTTTTTGTGTAACCATTAATTTCAGCAAAGTGTAATATTTATAAAATGCTGTTTGTTTGAAAGAATTGGATCGGCTTTTTGTCTGCATTTTGGGGTTTCTGTGCAGAATTTGATATTGCACACAAGTTTATACAAGGATCCATACCATTACAGGGTCCAAGGGCATGCTTTTGCTTTGGTTTGATAAAGAGCTGTACCACAGATGTCTTTGGCAATATTATTCTAGAACAAATATTACAATACTAAGTCATATTATGATAACACACCAAAGATATCTGACAACTGTTTATTGATGAACAGTGAAGGTTTGGAGCCATTCTGGCCTTTAAACTTATAAAAGTAGGGGTGGATGGTAGATTTTATAACACAGTTAAATTTCATATACAGTAGTTGCCCAGTGTGTAAAGGTAACATGTTTATTGACTGGTTTCCAGCCCCATTTGAAGTCAAACAGAGCAGTATTCTCTCTCCAACTTTGTGTTTGAATGACTAGGGTTCACAGATTAAAGAAGCTAATTTAGGTATGCTGTATATCTGGAGGACACAACAGTGGGTATTTTGCTTTGTGCAGATGATGTAGTTTTACTGCCCGAATATGATTTGTAGTTTTTTTGTTTGTTTTTTTTTAACTTTGGTGAGCTCATGGTCTTACAAGTGGAGATTAACTATAAACCAAAGTAAAACATACATAATGCATTTTGGAGAGGACGGTATGCACAGAAGTATGCCAGATGTTGCCTATGATTCAACAACTTTAGAGTATGATAGAAGAATACGCTAAGAAGCAAAGTGATTTTATTATTATTATTATTTATTATGTGTTTATTTATTTATTTATTGTTTTGTTATCAGTCACAATGCCTGGAGAAGAAGTACCCATTCTCTCATTCACTCTGATTAAACTGTTGCCTTTTAATTAGGAGGTAGAAATTGCATACTGCAGGTTTGCTCCATTACATTGAGAGATCTAGAGCCAGTGTGCTTAAGCAATAAAGGGACTGCCTAAACTGACTCTGTGATACATGCATTCTGAACTAAATTAATGAATGTCAAGGTTTTATTTGGAAAAGAAAAACTTAATTCTTTTCCTCTCAAGAGATATTTGGACAATTTGGTTTTTGTGAGATTAAGAATGGCGTGCAGAGTAAAGCGCTTAGTGCATGATATATTGGGATATTGACAATTCAGCCAAATTAAAGCAGCTACACACTGACACACAGGGGCTTGAATTTAATTTGACTGCTTATTTTTTATTTCTTGTATATTTTTATTCATTTATTTTTATTTGACCTTTATTTAACTAGGAAGGCCTCACTGAAATGAAAAAATATATCCTTTTCAGGCGTGTCCTGGCCAGCAAAACAATTAACACATTTTGACAATTATTATTTAACATACATCGCTTTACATAAAGAGCTACAGATATAAAAAGTATACAGTCACAATAAGTGCATCAGTACAATCAATAAAAAAGGAGGTTATATCAGTATAAACAGAATGCTTCAAGAGCTAAAACAATATTAATCATTTATTACATTTTTAAAGCGGCATCAAATGAGCTATCACGTTTATCACGTTTTTCTGACAACTGAAATTGGAACAACACCGATAGGATTTAAGTCATTTACTTTTTTGACTGCAGAAAGTGGCCTGTTGGCGTGCATACCCGATATGTGTCGTTGGACAGGCACTTGCTAATTCAGAAATGAACTCAGCATCTGGTGGTATAGTGAGTGTGCCAATATGCCTACTTCTTTCCCTAAAATAGACTGAGAAAAGACTGAGAAAACAAAGGAGGTGTCTGACATTTAAAAGGGAAAAATGTGGATATAGCCTTTCTGCAAGAGCCCCGGAATTAGAAATAATGAAGTGGAGATTAGATTGGATAGGAAACATATTGCACAGTTCTTATTCAAGCAAAAGAAATGGTATGCTTATTTAATTAAGAATCATTAGTGTCTGAACATCTATTCACTTGACTTTATTTAGGGCTATCTCCAAGTCTCCTCTGTTTTGTTTTATAGGAGCGTGTATGGAACACAGCAAAGAGGAGTAAGGGGGACATGAAGTCTAGAACCTCTCCCTCCAGCTCTTTATCCTCTTCATCTGGATTTACCCTTGAGAGGCCACAGCCCCCAGAAACGGAGAGGATCCCAGATGAGTTTGGCCCTCCCCACTCAGGTCAGCCGCCCCGGAACATTTGCTTCTGGTTAATAGATCTAGAAAGCAACATAATGCAATTGCAGGCATTAGGTAACTCAGTTTTCTGGGTATGCAAGAAACAACAAAGATGCATCTGAAAATCTGTATAGCTGTCAAGGAAGGGATTCTAGTCGACTCTTTAGTCTCTCCTTTGACACCAAACATGTTGGGAGTGGTTTGTTCCAACTATTGGGTGTTTACTCTTCATTTAGTTCAAGCAGGTTAGCAATCCAGGTTTCAGTGTTCTTCTAAGTGAGCTGCTATGTGGTTTGTTAGGGATTATAGTGAAATGTGGACCAGTAACGCCACATCCCACAAGGTTTTGGGGTATAAGGACCTAGACATCAGGGATCCATGCTTGGAAAAGCACAGCTTATCAAAATGAACTGACTAGAATGTCTCCTACCTGCTGGCAACATCTCAAACCTGGTAGGATGACAGGTTGTAAAACTTTGTCCAATAAACAATTTGCTTGTGAATTCATGACTTTAATTTACAATCCCTGGTTTACTTTTCACCCAAGAAATGCACAAATGAAAAAAATGTTTCTGTAGGTATGATCTCGCCATGCATTTGTAACCTGCCAGTGTTCTAAGGTTTCAGATATCTATCAAAGACTAGTTTAAGGCTACATTATTCCTTGACAAAGTTGACAAGGTTTTCAAATGTAAACATACAGGAAAAGGTGGAAGGGGACAAACACTATCTACTATCCCAACAACACAGGCAAGCAGGACCATCTCTTTCTCTATGTCTGTATTCATCTCAGCATTGGATGGGGTATCGAGTTAGTTCTGAAGGGACTGAACACCAGCTGTGACAGGCCAGCCACGTGGATCTTATCTCATCTTATTTATAAAGCCATACTTCAACTGGTGAGAACTGGCTGCAAGTTTAGTCACATGAACAAGCCTTTGAAGAGTAGACCAGATCCATCAGAGTGTACTTATATGAAAATATTAGAGATTTTTAATGTGGTCTCAAACTTTTGGACCATGTGACAAATAAATCTGTTTGATTGATTGATTGATTGATTGATCTTTTGCTTTTTTACCAGTAGAAGACCATGTGTGTCTTCTGGACTGCATTGCCCTGGACTTGCAGGAGATGGATATCTTTGCTGCAGAGCGTCTACCTTGTCAGCCCTTGTCAGGTGGGAAGCCTCCCGACTCCTCAGACTTGATCTTCCCCTCTTACACTGTCCGCCGCACTGGAGACAACCTTCTGAAGGAACGTTGCCGCCTCAAGCTCAAAGTGGAACGCAATCTGGACAAGTAAGCTTTGCTTTTTTCCATTTGATTAATTACAGGTCCTACGGTTACAGGTCTAAGCTATGTGGAAAAACTGATTGTCCCAGGGGGGGACTTCATCATTTATGGGAGGACATGATTTTTACGCTGGCCTTGTCTGCATGTGTACTATCCACCAAGTTTGTTTCATTAAGTCCTTCCCTGTTGTGAGAGTGAGACTGGAGAACAACACCACTTTGAGTGCTGACACAAAGTTGAAGATTTGCTTTGAAGAGTGTACAACAACATGCGACTGTTTTGGCTTCACTCTCAATTAGGGATGTCATAAGAACCGATACTTTGGTACCAAGTCGCAGCCAGTTGTCCAAAAATACGACAATAGCCATTTTTCTACAGCACTGGAGGTACCCGATGTATGATTTAGCCCTCAGCGGGCCATAACATATTCTTCCAGAACTGACGGGGATACATACAGTTTATGCTTGTTCAAGTGTGCACCGAAGAAGAATGCCTACAGCAAACACACATGAAAGATGGCTACTCCAGGTGCAGCTCCGCCTTGGCTTGTCCAAAAGAAACACAGCAAGAGTTGTGTATGGAACGATTTTGAATTCCAGGCAGGTTCTAAGGGGATGATAATAAATTCGCAAAACCCATTATGTAACCATTGCCATTGAAGTTTTCAAATGAAAGGAGGAAATGCTTCCAACTTAGTGAAGCACCTAAAAACAGGCATGTAATGTAAATAAAATGTAAATAGCTGTTTCTTTTTCTATGTATCTATAAGGCCATTTATTATTTACATATTCTTCCCATGTCTCTGTTGGATACTGCAGTTGAAATTCTTTGCAATGTAAAAAGTTGTTATTTAAGCACAGTTGACTTATTGCTTGTTTTAAATGATTGAAGGCTTAAATACTTGAATATTCAACAGATTTTAATAAAGGAGTGTATGTTGAATTAAATGGGATTTTTTTCAGCCAGGTGGTTTGTAAAATGGCGAAACTGTTTTCTGCCACTTGCACAAGGATGTTTTGACAGATTTTGCCACATTGCCACAATCCTTATTTTTGTTCAATCTTATTTGCATGCCCATCCAAATATTTTTGAAGAGCTGAGCGTTTGTTCATCAACTAAGAATGAAGGTTTTTGCAGTATTTATCTTGAAATTGTGTTGTACAGTTGCATTAATAGAAGCCTCATCATTGCCTCTCCAACAGGCACCTGGTTTCTTTTCTTTGGTCCACTGGCTTTGCATCAGCGAGAAAACCCTCTCAACATGTGCCTTATAAGAGATAACAGCAAAGAAGAAGTGTGCAGTCTTCAGTAGCTCTGAGTAACATGCAGTGCTTTTGGCCTTGTGTTTGCAGACCATTGAACTCTGTACCTGCACCTTTCTGTGAATTTCTACAAATTAGTGACCTGACCACTTTGTATCATCAGTTGGCACTTCCTTCTTTCCCAGGTGCTTGATGCAGTCATCCACATCATTCAAATCTAGTGGCTCACTCAAATTCATCCACATGAATAACGAGAACTCCTCCATGGGTATCATCCACTTCTCCAGGTCCTCTAAGCATGCACTGTACTGGCCTTGTACATCATCACAGAAGTGATCACAGCCCTTACTAAGTCAATCTGTGCACTTTTGTGGCAGTAGTCCCTTAACGTTAAGAGATATGAAGTTGTTTTTCTTGTGATCGAGTAAGGTGTAGACTGTTAAAGTTTGTTCACCCACACAAAGAAATTGTTGCCCTTTTCTTGAATGTGTGAGTGGAACACACACAAGGGAGTGCATGTGCCAATGGTAATTATCATTGAAATCATTTTCAATCAGCTTTTCCTGAGACAGAAAGAATGCCTTTAAGGCTGGAAACATTATGTCCTGCTGTGAGAAGGGGGCCTTCTGTATTCATTATCAACAAAGGCACAGCACTCCTTCAAATTCTCAGTGCGCACAGTGTAAATGTGGAAGTACTAGTAGATTTAAAAAATGATATTCTCCATTTCAATATCCAGTGTGTCTGCCCCATGATGAACACAGTTATTAAATATATGTGCCGGACAACCCACGCCGATCAGAGACTTGTTCCCAATGTCTCATTGGTGTATTGTGCAATGGTCTCTGCTGTCTCATTTGGTGTGTTTTTCCCGTCACCAGTTTTTTTTCCGCACAACCTTTCATCCAGTCAAATTACTGGATTCGGATTGGGAATATTTTTACCACACCATGATTACTCTTGTCTGTAGAAACACCACAGTACTGGATTTCTTTGAGTGATTCCAGAGCGGTTTCAACAGAGTGTGGCACTAATACACTAATGAGAATGGCTTCTGTTTTGGTGAGGGCACTGGAAAGCTTTCTTGCTGTGTCAGAGTCTGGAAATGCCTTTTTCAACAAGGCATTTTTGCAATCCATTGACCTTGTGGCTTTATGGTGTTTGTGTGAATGCCCAAATACTCTTGGCTGCATTTACCTGATCTTCTGTTGTGTCAGGTCGTACAAAGAGCTCTGTTAACTTTGCTGAGGATCTCTGTCCTCTCATAGCCATTTTGTGCTTTGTGCTGTCAGTACTGGCCTCCAGGTCTTTAACACCTTTATTTGCTCCAGATACATAGGTGTCAGCTTTGCAGACAATTTACTTGGCTTCCCATTTGTCCTGACCAAGACAAAAACATTTTTTTGTTTTTTTTTGCCGTTCATTAGTGAAATGGCATTTATGTTTTGACATTGTGAACACTCCTCGGAGTATTGTTTAATCTGCACGAAGGAGAGCCACTCAGTTATTTAATATCACTAACATGCAATAGGAATGGGTACCTGTGCGAGGCGCAAGCTAGCAATTAAAAAAAAAAAAATGGACATTTATCTTTTAAAAAACAAACAAACAAAAAAGCCAAACAAACAAAAAACAAAACAACTGACACTATAAGGAACATCTTTTCAACACATTCAGGACTGAACTGAAAGTTAAGCTAATGCAGACCTAATGTAACTAAACATTATAGCCGATGTCACAGAATTAATTTAGAGTTTTTGTTTTTGCCCTTATAACAATGAAGGTCAGCACACAGTGGCTGTGTGTTTAGTTTGATTTCTTGCTTACTGAATGATTCTGTCTTCAGGGGCAACACAGCACTCATGTAGACCCACTGAGCAAACTAGTGACCAAATCAGTGAATAACTCATTTTGTTGAATGGACTGAGATGAACTGAATTTTCCAAACGAACTTCAATTCCCAACCTGGCGAAAGCAGCGAAACAGATACCGTCAGAACAGGAAAGTGGAGTGTATATTAAATCAGAATTATGTCTACATTCCTTGATTGTGGCAGGGAGCTGAGCCATGTGGTGCCTGACATGACTATCCATGGCAGCCTGTCATCGGTTCACTGCTCTCTGGACCTGGAACATTACCAGCTCATCAGAGGACTGCTGGAAAACAACCTGGGCGAGCCCATCGAAGAGTTTCTCCGGCCCTACAGTTTGCAGGACCCCAGCAGCTACGTGAGGAACTGCACACTCACTCTGTCCATGTTCTGTGGCTCCTGTCCATTTTGTTTCTTTATTTACTTTGGTCTGTCGTTTGTAAGTCCTTACAATAACCATTATAAATAAGTCATAAATTAATCACATAGTTAACAGCTAATTGATGATAGGTAGATTTCCTACATTGTTTCTAAATAAACAGTAAATCCACACTTGAAATTCATTTTTCAAATGGGGGGAATTACCCCCTTGAGTGCTTCACTTAGGGAGGGGGTGGGGGAGTTACTACTTGTGAGTGTAACTACATGTCTTAACTTGTCCTTTTCTTACCTCTAATTGCATTTCCTCAGTCTTGCAAATTACCTGAATTGTAAAAATTATGTTACATTGTTGTCATTTGATATATTCTGAGCCAGTTAGCCTGAAAATTGCCCTTGGACTTCTTCAGGTATAGGTTTACTGCATACTGCATAGGTTCACTGAACCAAAATATCAACTTGGTTAACAATTTCTCATTTGTTAACCAACTTGATTTTTTTTTTCTTTTAACACCAGTGCAACTCAAAATTGCAGCATGTGGAATATCCACACACACACACTCAGCTTCTCACAAAAGTGAGAATCAGAAGGAGGAGGGAGAATAAAAGGCACAGATTAAAAAAGGAGGCACTGGATCTAGCCAAGGGTAGGCAACCTGTAACAAAGTAGGTTGTGAACCCAAGACCTGAACAAATGAACAGAGTAGTTAAGATTTCAGTTTCGTTTACAAGACCTACACTACCAGTCAAAAGTTTGGACACACCTTCTCATTCAATGTTTTTTCTTTATTTTTGCTGCTTTCTACATTGTAGACATCAAATATGTGAAGCAAGATATATGGAATTATGTAGCAAAGAAAAAAATGTTAAATAACTCTAAATATGTTTTATATTTTAGATTCCTCAAAGTAGCCACCCTTTGCTTTGTTGACAGCGCTGCAAACAGTTGGCCTTCTCTCAATCAGCTTCATGATGTAGTCACCTGAAATGGTTTTCACTTCACAGGTGTGCCTTGTCAGGATTCATTTGTGGAATTTCTTGCCTTCTTAATGGGGTTGGGACTATCAGTTGTGTTGTGCAGAAGTCAGGTTGGTACACAGCTGACAGCCCTATTGGACAACTGTTAGAATTCATATTATGGCAAGAACCAATCAGCTAAGTAAAGAGAAACAACAGTCCATCATTACTATAAGAAGTGAAGGTCAGTCAGTCCGGAAAATTGCAGTGCAGTGCAGTCACAAAAACCATCAAGTGCTACGACGAAACTGGCTCACTTGAGGACCGCCCCAGGAAAGGAAGACCAAGAGTCATCTCTGCTGCTGAGGATAAGTTCATCCGAGTCACCAGCCTCAGAAATTGCAAGTTAACAGCACCTCAGATTAGAGCCCAGATAAATGCCACCCAGAGTTCTAGTGGCAGACACATCTCTACATCAACTGTGCAGAGGAGACTGCGCGAATCAGGTCTTAATGGTCAAATAGCTGTTAAGAAACCACCACTAAGGAAAAGCAACAAGCAGAAGAGATTTGTTTGGGCCAAGAAACACAAGGAATGGACATTAGACCACTGGAAATCTGTGCTTTGGTCTGATGAGTCCAAATTTGAGATCTTTGGTTCCATCCATCGTGTCTTTGTGCGACGCAGAAAAGGTGAACGGATGGTCTCTACATGCATGGTTCCCACTGTGAAGCATGGAGGAGGAGGTGTGATGGTGTGGGGGTGCTTTGCTGGTGACACTGTTGGGGATTTATTCCAAATTGAAGGCACACTGAACCAGCATGGCTACCACAGCATCCTGCAGTGACATGCCATCCCATCCGGTTTGCGTTTAGTTGGACCATCATTTATTTTTCAACA
>OMLB01058230.1:0-10564 GCA_900302555.1 Myripristis jacobus
CCCTTTGGACTGAAAAAAAAAAAAAAAAACATGGAATAAGTAAATATCTATCTGTGAGTCACTCTGACGATGAAACCCAGAAGACATTATGTGTTTATTCCACATTTTTGGCAATTTTGTGTAGTGCACCTTTAAGTAAAAATGAAATGTAGTTTGGTTAAAATGTTGTAAGTTAGTTTTTATAAAAGGTATTGTTACACTGTTAAGGGATGAGGTGCAGAGTTCAAACACAATTCTATTAGTTGTGCACAAAATAAAGCTTTTTCTTCTCCTCTTTGCTGGGCGACTGTTCACTGAGAGTGGCTCCACAATGGACCAGTTTACATTGATCAAGTTTTCTGATCTTTAGGAGGAGCTGAAAAAAATGATTTGCTATAATAAATATGATTTAAAATGTGCTGAACAACAGTTCTCCAGTGAAAATATGCTGATAGGACCATAAGCAAACATTTTCAAGGGGACTCTTTTTCAGCAAAAGACTGTTTAACTAACCTTTAACAGCTTTATTGTAACTTTATTATGGTGATCGGATTCTGGTGTGAAGAAAATTTGAAGTCTCTGGAGGGTATTTTTTATGTTGTCTTGGAATGAATAGAAACCAATGGCTGGATATAAGGGAGGAAAAACAAATCACAGCTGTAAAAATTTGACTGTTTCCTTTAGGGAAATATTAGGAGAAACATGAGGTATATGCATTTTGCAGATATTAGGCTAAATATGCAAAATCACTCGTATAGTCCTTAATGTAGAAGTAATATTACTGAATTTAAAAGCCTCCCAGTTACAGTAATATGAAATGTAATAGGCACTTGCACCTTTGTGAGAATGACACTGCTGGGGGAGAAAGTGCAGATGAAGATGAATACAGCCTATCATGTGAGGTTAGTTAACTGAGCACCCCTCTGACTTATATTTCCTTTTCTTAGTGGATCGTAGGAGCGGAGGCGGTGAAAAAGAAGAAAAAAAAACAACGGTCTTTTCACAGCAGGTTCGGCTATGTGCGAGTCCAGCTCTCTCTGGCCAGAGTGCTCGCTTCCTGTGTGAAGGAGAAAGTTTTGTAAGTTTCTTTCTTTAATTTTTCCCCCACCCCTAACTCCCTGCAGGGCTGAGAAGCTTTCCCACCCGTGCACACAGTGCCAGAAACTGCAATGACTCAATTAGCGAGGACAGAACACTCTTCTCTTTTGCAGCCCCAATTTGTGATTATATTAACTGTGTCTGATAATACGGGTGTAGTATTTATTTATTATTTATTTATTAATTTATTTATTTCGTAAAAAAAAAAAATCTAGTGCCCATTTAAATTGAAGTAGCGAGGCAGTAGTCAGGCTCACACTGACAAGTCATGCTGTAGACAAGGAGAAGACGAAGCCCCCGGAGGAGGCTGAGCTTAGAGTTAATGATCTTTCTGTATGCAAAGGCCACGGTTCAAAAGGCACTGGGATGATAGGAACTGGCAAAACCCCATTCACTCCATGACGGAGTCTGCCACAAGTAATATGCTCTCTTCCGCTCCCTCTCCTCTCTCTTTTTCTCACCGTGTCTCTCTCTCTCTCACACCCTCCGTTTAATTTTCTCCCTGTCTCTGTCATTGTTTCCCTCTATCCGTTGCTCTATCTCACTCTTCTTCGCTCAGTGTCCTTCTCTGTCTTTCTCCCTTTCTCTATTGCTTCCTCTTTTCTTCTCTTCAGTCTCTCTTGCTCTCCATCTTTCTCTTTGTCTCTCTTTTCTCCTCCAACTCTCTCTCTCTCTCTCTCTTTCTCGCATTTCTCCTTCTCGCTCACTCTTAGTTAATTCGATTCAGTCCAGTTCAATTCAAATGAGGTTTATTAGGATTGAATACTTATCTTGGCATCTGTTGCCAGAAAAAAAAGTAATAATCTATGTAACTCGGACCATTGAGCAATATTACACTTGAGAAAGTGCTGTGCTGTGTGTGATAATGATGTGCTGCCAATACTGCATGATATAACATGACCGCTAGTGTATTACTACAATTATACCACCGTTTTCATTCAGTCCCACTGCCACAGGCGTATAAAATCCAGCAGCTAGCCGTGCAGTCTGCCTTTACAAACATTTGTGTCAGAATAGCTCATTCTATAGAGCTCACTGAATTCCAGCATGGTGCTGTCATAGTAATGAAACTGGATGCCATTTAATAGGATCTGAGATGTCTCCCCTCCTAGATATTCCACCATCAGCTGGAAGTGGGATTATTGCAAACTGGAAGCATTCAGGAACCACAGCAACTCAGCCACCAGGTGGCAGCACCACGTAAAGTTACAGAGCGGGGTCACCGAGCGCTGAGGCGCAAAGTGCGTAAAAGTGGCCGACGCTCTGCTGCCTCAGTAACCGCAGAGCTCCAAACCTCCTCTGGCATCAACATCAGCACAGAAACTGAGCGCCGGGAGCTTCATGGCCGAGCAGCCGAATGCAAGTCTCATATCACCGAGCACAACGGCAAGCGTCAGATGGTGCGGTGTAAAGCACGCCGCCACCGGACTCTGGGGCGATGGAAACGTGTTCTGCGGTGTGAGCTATCTGCAAAGGGGGATCAACTCCATATTAATGCCTATGGATTTAGAATGGGATGTCAGAAAAGCTCCTGTAGGTGTGATGTGTAGGTGCCACACTACGTTTGCCCATACAGTGTCTTTTTTGGAAGCACCAGTAGTCATCCCTACAACGTCAATGTCGATATCGAGCTGTTCGATCAAAAATATCATGATATTTGATTTTCCATACCACCGAGCCCTAGCACCAGCTGCTGCAGTTTGATGGGCGGAGTGATACATACACAGTAAGCTCCAATCTCACGCTTTGAATGGCGGAGAGGCACTCCGGTGAGCACCAGTATCTTCTGGCACTGCATTTCTGTATGCATCATTCTACTTTGTTTACTTTCAGCAATCTGTAATTACGCTGATAAAAAAAGGTAACGGTTGACCTGTCAAGCTGTAGCAGCTGATACACAGATAACACCTTGATCAGACGTAACGTGCCGTGTCAAGTTTCGAGCGCAACACTTCCCCTGCTGTTTACACATGAGCCTTCACCGCAGCTAAACCAGACAACCAGCTCTGCAAGAAAACACACACAGAAACAAACCTGAAATCATTAGCATATGAACTGCATAGCATCTTTGCAAACTAGGAAGAGACTTAAAAACCCACACTGAAGAAATCAGCAACACCGGTAAACATACCCGGTAGATTCTTCACGGCTGAAAAATTTCTATTTAAAAAACCCAAAAAAATGGTCATAGAGGATTAGATTCCTCTCCACTTTGATAATCAGCCTTTCCTACTCTGTTTTCTGACAGGAGAAAGTCGAGGCTTGTGGTTGTGAGACTGCCCTCCAGTAAAACACCCCCATAATAAATCCATTTGTACAGCAGTTTATTAACCCTTTGATGAATAAGTGGATCAAAAATGATCTGTGTTGGTTGTTTTTTGCAATAACTTTCCCATGAAAATATGTTGTCCTTTCATATAGAATCTAAAGGGATTCCTCAAAAATCTTTTTGATGCTGCCCCATTTAATTTTTTATTTACTCTCTGTATGTTCTAATAAAATAGATGTTTTGTATTACTACCCCAGAATGACCCGTATGCCTTTGCTATGGCATTTTATGAGAACATTTGATCTTTATTAAGTGTAAAACATGTTCAGTGTCAGTAATGTAACCACTTATCAAGAGTATTTTACACATTATTTCTATGTAATATTGTATTATTTCATATCATGTCAATATTACCAGTATTATGTACATACTTTTTTAACTGCATGAACTCTTTTGTGAGGCTAAATTGATAAGAATTGTAGAACATTGCACATTTATTACCGCAGATTGTATGAGTATTTATTTTAATCATCAAATCAAACTTTATAGATAGCCAGTTAACACCATGTAGCTAACCAGTAACTAACCAGTAGCCTCTAACCTGCAGCCTGAGTGCATAATTAGTGTGGAAGCCCCTATAGTGGGTGGGTGGCCAATTTGATTTGATGGTAAATTTACCTGTCGTCCACTAGTTAAATACACTTAAAAATGTGTTAAACTAATAACCATATTTTAAATTATAAACCACTGTTGTGCTCACCAAATAATCAGCTTAAATGAATGAAAAATACATTGAAGAAAACCCATTTGGGCAGTGGTTTATTAAGACCTACAGTTACGTTTTACATGGTGTAGTATTAAGGGAGCGGCAAAGTGTGTGTGTGTGTGAGGAGGCTGGTGTGGTGGCGGATGAGTCAATCAAGCTGACTTCCACTCAGCCGACCCACGTTCAAATCTCATTTCAGGCAACAACAGTCTTCATTTTATGGCTAATATTATCAAACGTTGCACACTTGGATACAAAAAGGCCTCCAGGCATGCACAGGTTAAAAAAAAATATAATAATAACAATAATGGCTACTTGTCTGGACAAAACACAAGCACATCAGTTCAAGTTCAGCGTCTAGGCCTACTGAATGACTTGACATTATACAACTGACCGTAACTCTGATCTTGCATGAAACGTAAAATGTGGTTACACTGCTGAATTGCCATATGAGCAAATAGCTGCATTAAGCATTGTTTCACACCACATGCTCTTTCAGTCAGCTTGCAAACTCCTATATAAATCTCCCATTTGCATTACAGGTAAGTCCATTACTCTTGCACATTCATTATACATTGATGTTGCTACTTTGATGTTGCTACTACCTGGAAATACAGAAACACAAGCACATCTGTTCAAATTCAGTGGGGCTGCATGTTGCGGGCCGTCTTGGTCTATGAATGACGCGTACACGGCCTCCTGCACATTACCCAAAACACACCAAAACTGCCCCAAAGTGTCCATGTGAGCTTTACTCATTGTTTACTCTGTTTTCTCCACAGAATATTGAAATTGCATGAATGGCAGCCAGAAGGGGAAATTTGCGTTTTTTTGCTTTTTCTCTTTGGATGAGGTTGGAGTTTTCCAAAGTCACCCAAGCTTTGTATTTTGGAGAACTAGGTCGCTCTGACATTTTCATAGCAAATGCAGTTCAGAGGGAAGAGCAGTGAGGTCTGCCTGTGACCGCCTGTTTCGACTACAAGGCTGATTCTCTGTTTTCTCAAGGCTCAATAATCAGGTAAATCTGCTGCCATGTACTGTTTGTTGAGGCCCAGATATTCTTCTAATTTAACTTTGAGATTTTGTGACTTCTTTCCAGTGTGGCTGATGCTTTACTTTTTCTCAAGCCATTATTTGGTGGGGGTAAAAGTGTCCTGTCCTGAGACTCGGCGGTGCCTGACCGAAGCTCCAGGTCCAGCTGACAGGATGAGTCTTGTTCCTCGTTACCTGGCCCTGTCTCTCCTCATCTCTCTCTCTCTTTGGCTCTCCCTCTTTCCTCCACTATCTCCTGTGATTTTACTTTCTCTTCTCTCTCTTTCATTGTCACTGTCTCTTGAAAGCATAGGAAACTAAAATGTTATTTTTCGTCACTGTTTTTCACTGCATAAACTATGAGAATCTGATGTCCTTCCTCGGCAGTAAGAGGCCTATGAGTGGATTTTGATCTTTTTTTTCTTTTCTGGGCATTAAAAGCTACTTTAAGGTGTAATCAGAGCACCACAACCAGTTTTTATTCCTCCCTGTCCCGTTTGATTAACTCTCCAACTGCGCCTGCTGTCCTCCGCCACGTTCAACAAACGGTAGTAACGTAAATGTTAGCATTTCAGCAAGGCACAGTGGATATAAATCCACCATTTTACCAGGAATTATTTTACCGACTTAACATTCTATCAGAAGAGACGAGGGCTAACAAATTGCTTCGATCTAATTTGGAACTGTAGCTTGCAAAGTCTGTCGGTGCCATTTCTGTTAATTGTATCACATTATTTTGCTTGGATATATCTCGCAGTATTATTTTGAGCACTTGGGGGCACTCATTAGTTGTACAGTTGTATGTGTAGAGGCCTAGGTGGGTGGATGGCAGTTCTCACCACACTAGGAACAGATCATCTCTTTGTTCAACTGCCGGCGAGCTCAATAAATAACAAACTAAACTGCAAATAACAACTGGAAAATCTATAGTATTGGGTCCTTGTAAGATTTCACCCCTACCTGTCTACTTATGGCAAAACTGGAAAATTTTGGAAAAGAAAACACTGGAAAAGTTGAAAAATTGCCATTATAAAAGTGTCAGTCATGGACTTTCTCACATCAACCCAGTTTCCCCTCGGGAATCAATAATCTATTTCTGATTCTGATTCTGCCTCCAGAATTAATGTTGTTGTTGTTTTTTTTTTTCTACAGCAATGGCAGCGATGACAAGCCCTGCTGGGATATATCATTGTACAAAATGCAAACCCTAAAACTTTTGTTTTTCTTTTTCTATTTTTCCCAGTCACTGATGTTTGGGAACTCTCAAACCTTGGTGGATATATTAGGAAATGTATGTTTTTAGCTGGATTTACTATCCCTTCAATCTCACCCTTTCTTTCCTTTCCTCTCTTCCCGCCACTCTTTATTTCCCTTTATTGTGTTTCTCTCATATTGCAGGCGAAATAAACTTTTTCCAGTGTTACAAAACATTAAATTGAAGGTGGTGCGTTTGCATTAGCAGGGCTGATGTGAGAGAATAAATATCCTGAACTTCATTAGAAAAGCAAGGCTCCAGTAAAACGGAGGGAATTTTTTAAGAACAGATAGCAGGGGGCAAGTTGTTGTTGTTCATTATTATCAGTGTGATGGTTACATCTCCTGCTTCACTCTGAAGATTAAAGCAAAATGCACTTAACGATATCCTAATGCACGGACCGTACCATCGCAATGGATGATTATACACTGGAGAGACAGTAATTGTGAGGTATATCAGCGGATGGAAATTTTTGCGGACATAACATCATAATAACAAAGCCGCTTTTCAGCTCTTGTGCAATGAAACGACGCCACTTCTCAGGAAGATAATGCCGACCCTTTGTCATTGCCTATTACAGAAATGCACCCGCATCCCTATTTAGTGTAGAATTCCTTTATCAACAAATGCTTTTCCACCTCAGATGAGCATAATAAACTAGATTTTTTTTGCAACACTAAGGGACCTTTTATCGCCATTCGCCATTTCCATTCAGCCTCCCCGATGCCATAATTCACATAAAAATGCTTGGAAGGAAACCCATAGCTACTGTCTGTCTCTCCCTTCGCGCAGCACTATCTCTTTCCTCTCTCTCGCTCTGTGAATGTCCCCGCTGTTTCAACGCACACACACACACACACACACACACACACACACACACACAGCCATCCCCTTTAGCCACCATCGCAGTTTACTCATTTGAAGTCTGTCGCGGCGTCTGGTATCTCCCGCCACACTCTCTGACTCATAAACAACAAAGGCCTCAGACAGCAGGCAGACACAAGGCTGCAATCAGTGGCAGCCTGAACCTGCTATTGTTGATGGACAGTGACAAAGTTGTTCCAAGTTCACGTCAAACAGTTTGGTTTCTAATTGTGAGCAAATATTCAGTCGCTGTTCGTCCCTCTGTGATTTGGCTGTGATTGCTCCGTAGAATAATACGCGGCAAATCGCTTTGCCAGTACTGTTCATCACGTTGATTCATGCTAATACATTGTCTATGAACCCAACTGAATTGAATCATTGAGTCCAGGATCTGCAGATGGAAAAGCAATTTCTAAACCTTTTAACACCAGACACATAAATTCTTTTGGCAGGTATGGATGTGACTCACTTCATGTCAGCTAATACTGACAGATGATGGGGCTTCTTTGTTGTTATCAGATTTTCTGTCTTTCTGTCGAGTTTAAACGTTTGTATGTGAGCGTGCTATAACATACACACACACACACACACACACACAGACATTAACACACTCAAAAAAAGAGGGGAAAAAGACATAGGATAAAGTTGATCTTTTACGAGGATGCTTTTAGCAGTGTGGCCCAGCTTCCACCAAATGCACACTGGCGCTGAAGCTGCATTTCCAGATACTTCCAGCCTTATTTCTGAACTTGTCGCTGCAGTTACAGCTCAGCAGGTACTCCTCTAAAGAGATTCATCGAGTTACTGGCTAACAAAGCAAGCAAAAGTGGTAAAAACAGCTAACGTTACCTAGCATTCAAAACTTTAATGTTGATATGCAACATATTTTTTGTCCACAGATGCTGACATTTCAATGTATTTGTTCCAGAAATGTAAAATTACAATTACAGTTTACATTTTGGAGCTGCTTTTATCCAAAGCGACATACATATGAGAAAATGGCAACATTTTATTCTTGGGACAACGACGGCCAGGATTACTGATTAATCTTTCAAAAATGTATAAAAGGTATTGAGACCTTTTTTTTTCTTAAAAATTTGGATTGCATAGTTTGGAGGGTTTTTTTTTTAAAGATCAGAAATAGGTAAATGTCAAGCTATATAATTTGCATTCATCATTATTACTGAAGAGGATAAGGGCCATATGAAAATAAAATAACTAAAAAAACACTCAAAATTCTGTCTTTTGCCATCAGTGCAGTTAACGCAAAAATGCTTCACTAAAGGGCGACTGTGCACCAACACGGGGAAGTCGCCACCTTTGCAAAGTCTGTGATGATGCAAAATGCAGGGAGTTTTATCAGTAATCATGACTGGATAGAGTGTATACTGAATATTTAGTTGTGGAGAAGTTCCATACTACAGCTTTAAGTGCTAATCTTAATAAAAATCATGAGTTCAATTACAGCCAAGGGAAATACTGTTTGCGTTCTGTATCCTCAGCTCAGCGTTATCTCAATACAGCACTGTTGCTGTGTAGTTTGACCGTTTCATGCAAAGAAAAAAAAAGGTGCTAACCGTGCAAGTTTGCAAAAGCTGCGTTGACATTTCATGTGGAAAAAAAAGTGGTGCTCAATCTGCAAAATTCAAAGATCTCCCAAATAAAGTGTGGATTTATTTCAGTAGCGGGAATCACTGCGATCACAAAATCATATATCCCCGAGGAGACTGACTCACGCTGAAACTTTCAGTGATAACTCCAGGCTGCAACTGTAGTTATATATCACACAATCAACCACATCCAGACCCAGAGGGAGAACCGCAGAGAGGACATGATATGTCAGAGCCACCCAGCAAGACACACACTGATGGCCCGGAGTCCCTGCCATTTAATCCCTGTCATACCCAGCGAGTCTCAAAATGCCACCAACTACTTGCATATAAATCATGAGCAAGAGTGTGTGTGTGTGTGTGTGTGTGTGTGTGTGTGTGTGTGTGTGTGTGAGAGAGAGAGGGAGAGTTTCTTGTTTATGTGGGAAGAGGACTCCGTGTGCAGTTTCAGTTGTTTGATTGTTGTAGCACAAAGAACATAAATTAGCAGCGGCGCTGAGTGAAGAATAAAACAGCAGATATCCAGTGTGTGGTTACACGACTGTAATTGTGCGAGAGTGAGTGTGATTCATTTTGTCACATTCCGTTTTGGCAGTGTGTTGCAAGCAGAGTCAGGGGAGAGCACTCATCTAATTTAAAAGGAAGGAAGACAGAGGATGACACAAACACTCTCACACACACACACACACACACAGAGGAAGAGTGAGAGAGAGAGAGCATGAGATGAGCCACAGCCACTTTTTATTCATTAGTTGTGTTTTTTTATTTGTCTGGGGGAAAAAAACTGATTGGCTGACACTATTACACAACTCAAGGAGAGTGTGAGGGACTCTCTCTCAACATACACACACACACACAGACACACACACAACACACACACACACACACACAGAGGAAGAGTGAGAGAGAGAGAGCATGAGATGAGCCACAGCCACTTTTTATTCATTAGTTGTGTTCTTTCATTTGTCTGGGAAAAAACCCAACTGATTGGCTGACACTATTACACAACACAAGGAGAGTGTGAGGGACTCTCTCTTAACACACACACACACACACACACACTCAGTCGTGTTTCCATCACTTCAGAGGACATTACATTGACTTACATTCATTTCCTGGAGATTTATCCTAACCTTAACCCTAACCACTACCTGCCTAACCCTAACCCTAACCCTAACCCTAACCCTAACCCATTTTGGGAAAATACCCCACCGGGGGGAAATTATTTGCTCTTTCGTTTTATGAGTGGTCATTGTTTACCGTGTTAGGTGCCGAATTCGTTTCCAACTTGTGGGAAAATACCCCACCGGGGGGAAACGGTTGGCCCCTTTAATTTTGATGAGGGAACCTGTATGCATATATATATTTACTTACCTTACTGACCTTATTTAGTGGCGGCTAGGTCTCCAACTTTTGGGAAAATACCCCACCGGGGGGAAACCTACTGCTTATTATCCTGAGGAGAAAAATCGAAGTCTTTTTACATCCCTGTTTACACTGAAAATAAAAAATGAAGTACACAAGTACACATACTTACCCACGGCACGATCCATCACGTCGCCGAACACCTAGAAGGGAAGAAAAAGAAAAAGAAAACAACATTAATAGAAACACTCCAAGGATAGAGAAACTGTACTTTAAACTACTGCAAGCCATTCATCACTCACAGGTCCTCTCCCAGGCCGAGACCA